>JAOXJP010281409.1:0-19461 GCA_025762735.1 Platanus orientalis | reverse complement strand
CTCTCTCTCTCTCTCTCTCTCTCTCTCTCTCTCTCTCTCTCTCTCACACACACACACACACACACACACACACACAATGTTGGCACAAATTAAATTTCCCATAAGTAGAATGTTCCGGGATGCATGGAATCACTATATCAATGAAATAGTGATTTGTGTGCATTTAATGCACATGCGAGTAACTCATGATGAAGCTAATATCAACATCACATGGAAAAACTACTCGGACTAGTAGAAAAATGGTTCTATAGATGACACATGGCAGTTTACTCATACAAGTGGAAATTTCGCTTTCAAGGAAGATGGCTTTTCAACAGGAAACAAATGGCATAAAACTCATCCCAACGAGTAGAGCCACAAAATTTTAGATGTGGCATACTACTCATACGAATAAAAATTCAGTCTTTAAAATATCATCCAACAACTAACACAGGGCAGAAGTGCAACATAAAGCTCATAAGACTTGTGTTAACCCCCTATACAAAGCTACTTGTGCAAGTAGAAATCAAACACTAAAGAGGAAACTACTCGTCAAGTGAAGTTCATACAGATGACACCACACGTTCAAATAATAACACATGTCATTTTGTATCCTTTGAATAAATGATGTGTCCAATAATCAAAAGGATGTTTTAGAAGAAGTAGAGCCCAACTCAAACACTCTAATTCTTCATGTATCAAAAGTTGTTAATGTAGATAAGGGTCAAGACTATAGGATAGAATCCATTATTTGAAGCTTGTCAAAGGATCCAAAGTGAGGGGTTAGACACAAAATAAGCTACTTGTGGTAGCCCAATTCTACTCATGGGAGTAGTTTGAGGTTGTTGATATATATTAGATAACCCTAAAGGCTAGGAAAGGAAGGTGATTACCTGAAGACCCTAAGAATCTTCCACCTCCGATACTTTTCCTATAAGTAAGGAACTCCACACACGATGGAATGATCTTTTGACACTTCGACAATTGCCTTCTCCTAACTTCAAAAGACTCTTTCAATTCTTTGAAGCTCTAAGTCGCCAGACTTAGCTTTGAAGTTCACATTAAGCTATAAGGAAGTATCAACAGAAAAGATGGCTTTAGCAAGGTGATATTGGCCTTGTATAGATGAATGCTCTCTATACGAGCATATATCTTAGAATATTTCCCTTTTCTTCTTTATTTTGTATATGTAATACATATCAATGAAAATCATATACTTTCATATGTTTCATGTTGTCTTACTTATGTCCAGTAAAGCCTTAATAAGAGGTTTCTCCTTCCTTGATATGGAAGGAGATGTAATTAATAGGTTCGAAAATTCGAATATGGAGAAGTATGTCCCTTTCATAAAATTTTAAACCATTCAATATTTAAATGGGTAATTTGTCGCACAATTTTCATGCAATAAATAATTTGATGTGTACAAATTTTTGGAACTCCCGCTGGGACCCTTCTCTCCTCTCATATTTGGATGGATGGACACTTAGTTGCATTATTAAGAGATCCATTTCTTGTGTAGGAAATTCGTTGCATCTGTTGTTAATACCAACAACAACAATGCTCAATGGACTTGCATCATCTTGGTTTGCAACAATTGCATAATGATGTAGAGGAGCATCTTCCATGTTATCGCTCTATTCTATTTATTTACTTCTCTAAAAACATGTGCAAAGGTTATTAAATCACCACCAAGAAAGCTGTGGAGGTTTTTGATCTCCAAGGGGGTTAGCTCGTCTCTTGGCTAGGCCTTGCCTCATGTTACTCACTCGAGTGTAGCACAAGATGCTACCACTTAATGACATCAAGTTGAGCTACTTATACATCACATTCCCACTAAGATCAATAGGAAACAAACAAAAGGATAGATATAGAAGTACGTCAGGTCCAAGCAATAGGTTATGAACAACACCACACTCACTCGTGTGATTGAGCACAAATTTGTTCCCCCGAGTAAAACTCCAGATGCCACATTTCCCTATGTGGTTGAGCCAAAACATGCTCCTACGGACAAGACTTCTAATGCTACTCATGTGGTTGAGCACAAATCAACTCTCGCAAATAGGACATATACCACCGTTTGAGTGGTTGAGCCTGGGTGTGCTCCCACGGATGAAACTTTAAAGCTTATCTGCATTAACAAAACTTTTGTAATGACCTCTATGGCCTGAAAGAGGAAATCTATCCATGAGAAATCATTGTTCCCAAGTGAAATCACATTGAAAATCAACTTTCAAAAGGTGGGAAGAAACTCCCACAAAGAAAAGCTACTCGGGCGAGTAAAGCAAAGTCCTTTGCATGAGTGGGCTTGTCGAAGAAGAAATTTCCTGAATATCAACGCAATAAGGTTCAATCCATACAACCATATCAAAACAAAAGAAATCTACTCATATGAGAAGATTTTACCAATCAAAGAAATCTTCTCGCACGAGTAGTGACCAACAACAGGTGTAGCCTACTAGCTTGCTTACATATGTAAAAAATTTAAGAAATGAAGATTCTTCATTAATTCACAATGCATACAATGCTTGTTGTAAGAGTTATAAATAGACCAATCGAAGATAAAGATAAAAACAAAATCAAAACAAACATAATCTAATAAATTATAATCTTACTTAATTTACTCTTAATCTAATCAAATTAAATCCTATCCTAATCCTATCTTTTATTTTCCTAATACCCCCCCTCAGATGCATGAGGATTTTGTAGGGAAATCATCATGTATTTGAAGATCATAGATCCACCTGTGCCTTATGCCATTTGATTTGATAATGCTTGTGTTGATGCAATTCGATTTGATGATAATATGCCACTCGATCCAATGATACCCATGTCGAGGCCACTCCATTTGATGATATTCATACCAATACTCGATGATGTTGTCAAGTTTCAGTGGATGGACTAAGCATGCGTTTGTATGGATGGAAGAGATTGAATAGGTGTCTCCATAGAATTGAGATATTAGGTCACTTGGGCATCATGCGTTGGGTCTCTATGAACCAGATATTGGGCCACTAAATCCAAATGAATTTGATATTTGTAGACCACATAAATTAGGTCTCTATGGGCTGAATTTTTTGGGCCTCTTGGGCCAAAGGGTGACCTCTATGGGTCATCAAATGGCCTCGATGGGCCTAGCCACAATGGGCAAATAACACCAACCTACTAATAGGTTGGGTTTATGTGTTTTTTTTCCTGATCCTCAAATATGTTTTTTTTTTTTTTTTTTAATAAATAGAATCTGCTTCCTCTCCATATAAGCCATCTTCTTTGGGAAAAATAGGCAACAAGCATTATAGGTGCTTGTAGGCTCCTACTACAGTCGGTGATAAACTCAACAATGACTCATGTTCTGATTTGATCGTGCCATCTCATCAAACATTGTAGAATGGAAAGGTCCATTTGATTTGCATTAATCAACACTACAAGATTATGAGGCTAATTGAAATGTAGATATGGGTAGTATAGAAAGGAGGATTTAAACATAACCTTGCTATAACAATTAGTGTTGAAGGTGGCTGTAAGGCCTAAGCCTGTCAAAGGTTTGTGATGGGTTGTAGCCGGGTTGCAGTTCGGATAGATGGTTTTGTGGTGAAGCATATAATGCCTCTTGTAACAGGTATATATAGACTAATTAAAGATAAAGATAGAAACCAAATCAAAACAAACCTAATCTAATAAAATATAATTTTACCTAATTTACTCTCAATCTAACAAAATTAAATCATATCCTAATGCTATTTTTTATTTTTCTAATAACATGCTCAACAGTAACGGATTTATACAAGGAACTCTAGTTGAGACTAAGAAACTTTATCCAACCAAGGCCAAACAGACCTGGTCACTGAATTAATGAAAAGATCCACTATTAAGCCTTCAAGCATGGATAAATTTTACTATAAGGAAGTTGCTTGCATGAGTAGAAAATTGAAATACCACGTAGGTTTATCCTGGAGGGGGGGTGAATAGGATTTCTAACTTTCTTAGCCTTTTTTTTACAATTATTATGATTGATTTTAATTCAATTTTAATCTTCTTAGAATTAAACCAAGTGTGTGTGCGCAACAAAGTGTCTACTCAAGAGTATTATCAAATAGGTGGTGTGCAAGAGTACAAGCTTAAGAGTAAAGAGATAAGCAATCACACAATCAATCTACAACAAAAGATTTATAGTGGTTCAACACGATGATCTACGTCCACTTTTCTAAAGCTCACTATCGAACTTAGGTACATTTCATTTAGATTTCCTAATACAATCTAGGTAAAAAACATACAAAACTCATTCTACTTACCCTTGACAAGCTACACAATACTCTTAGTGTCTCCGACGAGTGTGATCAACTTTTGGTGTCTCCGACATAAGCAAAACAATAAGAGTTTGTAAATGAATGCAAATGAATGCAAAGAGTAAGAAAATATTACCACAATATGCTAATGTTGCTACTATATCAAGTGGGAGTTCTTCTTATTAAGTTAGTGTGCTTTAGTTCACCCACAATGCTTCAAGCCTTGGTTCTTGAGCTTTTAGAGTTTGACCAAGCTAGGGTTTCTTCTTAGGACAACCCCTAAGTGTCTTTTTTCAAAGATACTAGCTAATGGTAGAGAGAGAGAGAGAGTAAAGTAGAGAATGTTTTTTTCAACAAGGTAATTGGATTCAAAGTTCAAAAACAGTGGAGGAGAGAGTTTATCTTTAATGGAGGCTCCAATTTGGTAAGGGTTCTAACACTCTTTCAAATGTTTGAAGTGATTGCCCTAAAGAAAAACTTTTTTTCTTATAGTGGACATAATCCATTCTCAATCATAAGATTGGAAACTTTCAAAACGGGTAAGAAAAACTGGCCATAGATGAAGAAAAACATAGTTCATTTTTTGCAAATTGTAGACTTGATCGATCAGGCTGTTTGTGATCGATTAGGGCAGAATGAGCATCTCCTACTGTCTTTTAACTCAGGGTTCCCTGATTGATCAGGCCAGATAGTGCATCTCCTATTGTCATTTATGGGACTTGCTTCTAGATGACCCCTGATTGATCAGGCTGTTTATGATTGATCAGGGTGTCCTGTATTGGGGTTTTCAAATGCTTTTGGGGCTGATCTCTTAAGTATTTCACCCAAGTCATAGACCATGTTTGTCACACATGGCAAGGTCACTTTGGGGCCTCATACACCATCTTATATGCTTATATGGATGCATGCATATACCTTGGCTTGGTTGGGGCTCTTGGTGCCCAACGTCATGTCTTAGATTTCTTGTTTTTGGCATATTTGAGACTCTTACAAGACTTGCATACATTGTTTAACCATGAGATTGACATGCTGCATACCCATGACTCAACAAAAATAATGAAAATAAAATTTAAATAAGAAATAATGTTTATAAGAGTGAAAGACAAAGGCCTCAGTCTATATCCCTTAAACCAGAAATGAACTTAGACCGCAACAAGTTAAATATCGGTATGAAGATTCCATGTTGTTGGTTGAACTAAAAGGGAGCAATATTACCCATTGACAAATGATTTCTTCAAGAAGCTAGTCAGATTAAACAATGAAAGCCTATACGATGGAAGAAGGTTATACAAAAGAATTATATTGTAGAGATCTTTAATGGCCAAGTAGGCTAAGACTTAATAATCCAAGAAGGAAAGATTCCCTTGGATTCACCCACATAGATGGGACCCATCTCAACCCACCCATGTTGAAGGTGAGACTTCTTACACCCCATAAAAGGGAAAAGGATAATTATTTGGCCTGAAAGAACCAACATATGTTATTGTCATGGCAGCAAGAGCCAGACAAAGAGGGAGAGGAAGAGTCAGAAACAAGAACCAAGAAGTTAAACCTGTCTGAACTCATGCCATGGAGACTTGAAGTATGGCCAGCAAAATCATTATGAGGACAAATGTCAGTTTATAAAAACTATCCAGACCACCTTTTATTGGATCAGAGGTTTCTTACTCAACATCAGTACATAGAGAATCTCTAGTTTCCAATCCGTTAAGATGAGATTATCCCCAGCCTTTAGCTTGAACATGCCAAGGTGTGGGAAATCTTTGGTCTTCAATTTTACACTAGTTGGGAATTGAAGGTCAAACTTTTCACAACCTTAAACCCTCTCTTTGAGGAAGAAGACTTTCTTCCATTGTTAGGAACTCTTCCATCATTTGAAGCTTATCCAGGGACCTAGAATGAAGGGTTACACACAAAATAAGCTACTTGTGGCAGACTGATTCTACTTGTGGGAGTAGTTTGAAGCTTTGAATGTTCTATAAGTAGTTTTATTTAAGGGTCAACCCCTAAAGAATATGAAATGAAGGTGATTACATGAAGGCTCTTAGAAGGACTCTTCCACCCCCGACACTTTTCCTATAAATAAGAAACTCCACACATGATGGAAGGATCTTTTGACACTTTCTCTTTTGAATTCAAAAGACTTGCAATTCTCTAATGCTTTTAGTTTCCAAACGTAGCTTCGAAGGTCACATCAAACTACAAGGAAGTATTGACAACCAAGAAGATATGACTTCAACAAGGTAATATAGGACTTGTATATATGAATGCTCTCTGTACGAGGATATAATATTAGAATTTTTAATTTTTCTTCTTTCTTCTGTGTAGGAAACTTAAGACAAGAAAATCATATACTTCCATATGCTTCCTATTATCTTATGTCTAGTAAAACCTTAATAAGAGACCTTATCTTTCTTTGATATGAAGGAGATGTAATAGACAGGTTTGAAAATCCGAATTTGGCCACATTAAATAATAAAGGGAGCTTGTATTCGCTTCTCACTTTTTTGTAAGCACACCTCCCCCTCTTTTTTTTTTCCTTTTATACCCCCTCCCCGACCCCCTCCTCTATCTAAAATACCCCTCCCTTTATCCCACACCCCACCCCTCCGGCGGTAACCCACCCCCTCCAGCGACAACAACGGCCCCTTCGGCGATGACAGCGGTCCATCCGGTGATGGCAGCCCCTTCGACAACCACCCACCCTCCCTCTCCCTCTCTCTCTCTCTCTCCCTCTCCCGCGCCCCCCTCTCTCTCTCCCCCTCCAACTGGCGTCACCGGCGACTGAATTATGCCTTCATAATGACAAGTGAACTTGCTTTCAAAAAATAATGTTTTTGTTTTTGTTTTCGGTTTTTAGAGTTTTTTTTTGTGCAAATTGGCGGTTTATTCAACAGAATGTCTTCGGGCCAGTTTGGCATTATGATGCCGAATAGCCCATTTGGCATCATAGTTCCGAACAGATTTAAGCTTGTTTAGCCTTGTGATGTTGAACACGACAGGAAAAAAATAGTTTCTGAAACCTGAATTTTTTTACTTAGGAGCCATTGCCGGAGGGAATGCTACTGTTGCCAAAGGGGCCTCTGTCGTTGCCGAAGGAGGTGGGTTGCCATTGGAGGGGTAGGGTGTGGGATAGAGGGAGAGGTATTTTAGGTAGGGGAGGGGGTATAAAAGGAAAAACAAAAAATGGGAGGTGTACTTACAAAAACGTATGGTGTGAATATAAGCTCCCATACTTGTTATGCATAAACTAATGATCCAAATTAATAAATAAAAAATCTAGGATTGTTTTACTTGCATGTAGACAAGTGTTATATTACAGTACAAGGTCGAATCCACATGGATTGACTTGTATAACAAAAAGAAAGATTACAAAAGAAGAAAAAATAGAAAAGAGATTCGATTCACGGTTTCAACCCCATAGTATTGAGTAAAAATAAAGTGATGAAATAAACAAGAGTAAGAAGAACTAAGGTTTCAAAGATCCATTTAATAATTTATAATTTATTTTGGATCAACATATCACAATTAGAATCGAATGAAGATTCTAAGCGGAAAATCACACCATTAAAATAATAATAATATTCGCATAAGAAGATAATAACATAATTGAATGTTGAAAACAGGTATACACTTGTTAACAAGTCATATGAATTTTCTAAGTATTTAATGTATTCTGAAACACAATGAATCAAAGAAAATATATAGACTTGTAATAATAAACAAAATAAAATCAAACCATTCAATTAAAACAAATATCATATTAAATCTCAATTATCAACCCAAAATAATATCATAAATTAGCAAACTTTACCTCTAACCTTAGCTAGGGCTTTAGCTAACCATTCTCGTAGTAAGAGCCATGGAAAAAAAGGTTGAAACATAAAGATTTAGAAGAAAAGAGAAGAGAAGTGATGATTTCCTCCATTGATGCTTCCCTTTATAGAGAAAAAGTTGAGAGAGATTCTTGGCTAAATGATTCCTAGACTTTCTAAATTCCCATCCTTCCAAAATTTCTTGAACTTAACTTTTATTTTTGACCTCAAATTGTCCAAACCTGGAAATCATTATGAAATATGAAATTATTGATTATTGAATCTTCTTTCCAATGCATACGACCTTACCTTAATCTGATTTATGATTCAAAAGTTATGGTCCAAATACCGAGCACAACTCAAAACTTTTATTATCGTATTTTTTCTAATTTAGGCTTAGAATGAAAATATTCTTTTATGTAAGCCCCACACATTTTTGACCTGGTAGACCCATACTTGAGCTAGTTCAATCCCTAATTATCATTCTCTATTAATCTTGACTCTTGAATTCCCTTGGATGCTTGACCTTCATTTGATTAGATTGGTTGGTGTTGATCTTCATCATCTTTTGACTCTATCTCTATAGGTGAGCTTTGTTAATGGGTGGTTTCAATCTCCAATTGAGATTTTCTTGAGTTCCTATAAGATTTTAATGCATAGTTTAGTATAAATGTAATAATACACAAAAGAAATAAAATAGTGCCTATTGCAATTAAGATACTAATAAAATTTTAAGAAATTATCACCGTTTATAAATGGCGAATGTGAAGATCATGGAGAAGGTAGAATAGCCATGTGAGTTCATAACTTATTGTGGCCATAGACCGATATTCAACTTCAATCGATGAACGGGAAACAATTATTTGCTTCTCTGTTTTCTATGAGAGTGGAATGACGCCTAACATAGTGCAATATCATATAAGAGAACATGTCATAGGGCAGGTAGCCCAATCAAAATCAAAATAAACTTTGAGGATTAAAGGACTAGAGGAAGATATGATGATGACTTATTCAAGAGATCCCTTAAGATAATGAAGAACATGGAGAGTAGCATCCATGTGTGTACATTGTTGATTCATAAATTGACTGAGAATATGAACATAATAAACAATGTCCTGTCGTGTTAAAGTGTCGCAATGTCCAGTCGGGTAATGGGCCAGGTTCGGATCTGTGACATGAGAATGACCCGCCCCACACCCGTTTCTCATAATGGAGAAACCAATGAGTTCAGGATGTGTCATTGACCCTCTTTCTTATTTACATCACCATCCATATAATAACTTACCCTTTTTGCACTTAACCATTTAACCAATCACATTGCAACGGAATAATAAAAGTAGCCATAATCTCAAGTAAGTGTAGCAGAAAAGTAATCTATATCCATTAATACTAGTCAAAAGATCTAAGTTTACATCCATGATAAGGTTGCTAATGACCAATAATACAAATCCAAATTGAAATGAATAAAAGTCTGAAGTCCATTGTTTAATAGAAATGTAAACCAAAAGAGAAGTCTTTGGGCTCAGGTATCCATCCAATCTCCCACCTCATCATCTCCCCGACGACTCCTAGAAATCCCTATCCTCTGTGTCTCCATTTGTAAGGTGGTGTCAAATTTGGGTAAGCTTGACGGGCTTAGCAAAAGGGTATATAGTTTATGCCACACAAAGGAGGCTAAAGATAATCACAGTAGCAAATAGAAAGAATTATGATGGATTAGGGAATCAAGTAGATATGAGAGTACATCAAATTTACTAAACATGTATCCTTACTATGATTCGAATAGGTACATGTCATAAGATAACCACAAGAGAGTCCAAATTGAACTAAACTGAATCATGCATATGCTACACATTATATGCCACATGTTAAGCACTATATGAATGAACTAAGTGCTATATGTTTCATGTCAAGTACTATATATCACATGTTAACTCAAAAAGGGTCTCTATCACACAATGAAATGTAATGTAAATAAAACATGAAAGGTTCTTGTTGAATCCAAAACATATAACCCACGTTAGGATCTCCGGAAAAATAAATCACATAACTCACATAAGGGTCTCTTATAAAAAGAAATCACATAACTCAAATAAGGGTCTGAAAAAACATATCATATAACGTATATTAGGCCTCTAGAGCTGTCTTCACCTATTAATGTGACCTGGTGATTGGATACCTGATGGCACGGCCTCATATATTGGACCAATAGGATTGTCTTCACCTATTAATGTGACCCAGTGATTCAGCAACTGATGGAACCATTTGTAAAGTCCGGTGACTAAGCCTTATATGTTGGACCACTAAGTTTGTCTTCACCTATTAATGTGACCCGGTGATTAGGTACCTGAAGCCATAAAGGTTAACCTATAAAGGGGTCTCCGGGCCCAGGAAGGGAAATGCACATAGGGGTCTCCGAGGCTATGTCTAGCCAACCCATATAAGGGTCTCCTAGATCATAAAAACCATACACATATAAAGATCACAAGGATCAACTCACTTAGGGGTTTCTAGGCCCAAAAGAGCATATTCCCACATAGGGGTATCACATCATATCAAATTCTCACATTCCAAACCAAATACCAAAACATACTTTCATAAAGTAAGTAGATACTACATAAGTAAGTCATTTAAAATATTCACATGTACTATCTCATGAATCCAAAATAATGAAGTAGTAAATCACATGAAAAGGAGCCACATGCCAACATCCAAGTAGAGATGCTTGACCCAATTCTATGTACATATGAGATTTTTATGAATGTAAAATCATTTTATGCTTATTTCCATAAAGATTAAAAACCAAGTACCGTAAGTTCTTTAAAACTCATTTAGAAGTTTATGTAGAATGTCTCATGAAAATAGTAGAGCAAACCATGTCAAGGACAACATGTTCATGCTTTCAAAAGATACCACATGATGCAAGGTTTAATGTATTACACATGAATTTTAAGATCCAAGCATGAGAATTAATAGAATATCACAAATTGCTATAAGCCAATATGTATTTGAAGGAATTCACCCAAGAAGACAATAAACTCATGTAAGGGATCCAAACGCATTTAAGAAACATGTAAATAGTATGAAAAATCATTAAGAGACATTTTATCAAACATATAAAGTGCAGAGATTAAAGAACTTAAAGGAAATCAAAAGAGAAAATCCAATCTTCACCACAGTAACCTTCCAAATTCATCACATAGATTAGAAACTATTCCAATCATCCCACATAACTCCATCCATGAGAACATAACTCTAAACTCCAAGAAATTTAAGGAACCAAGAAGAAATTATTATCTAATGAGTTCCCATCAAGAATATTAAGATCCATCAACAAGTTCAAAAGGAAGTACAGATTAATCCACAAATATTTACAAACATAGAATATGATCACATTTCTAGGAACCTAAGAATGAAAATATAAACATAAACTACATATCTACTCACCCAAACCTTTTGCTCCTCTTGAAGTGGAATCTCCACCAAAACTCTCTTGTCCTTGCCAATCCCTTCTATCTCAATGAGAAAACAAAGTATTCCATGGTTAAAACACATAAACCAAGATAAGGAAATAGAAATCGATACTCATTTAGGCTAGATTTAGGAAAAAAACCTATTTTAGCATATTTTCAAAGTTGGAAGAGAAACTTACCAAATTTGGGGAAGAACTTCCTCTTATCCCAAGCCTCTCTAACCCTTTCCTTCTTTGTTTTAATCACTCTAAATGACCTAAGTGAGGTATTATAGAGGTTAAACCTCGTCATACATGGTTTCCCACACATAGGGCTAGGCAAAAAGGTTATTTTGAACCTAATAAATTTTTTCTAGATTTTTGAGTTTGGAGCCCTCCAAAAACTTTTGAAAGCTCCAACCACTATTGAGTGCTTCACTTTTTCTTGAGCACTCCAAAGTCCTCAAGAGAACCATGAGATTCTGGAGCACTCCAAATCTATTTTTCAAGCGCTCTACCAAAACTCGAGCGCTTTAAACACTTTCAAGCACTCCAGTTTTTCTCGAGAGTTCTAAAATGCCAGATTTCTTGGGGAATTTTAGGTCTGTTTGCTTAGTTGCATCCCAAATGTGCATAGATAACTTAATTATCTAGTTAGGCCCTTACATTGGGTTTTTAAATTACCCACTATAGTGCATCCGATATTAGTCTTGGGTTCCTCATCCAGGCTAACCTTACCTGCTAAATTCTCACTAAAATAGGTTAAACATTGTAGGATGTTACATATAGTGAGATATATGGGATGACCTATCAACCGCCGGTACATGATAGGATTATGGAGTGGTTCACCATAAGTATGGGTCAACCTGATATTTTTCTTAATTTGAAGAACCTTTGGATGAGAACCATGTAAATTGGCATCATTAAGAATGCCAAGTGTATATTTTTGTTGGCTAAGACAAATATCCTATCGTGAGAGAGCTACCTCGATACCTAAGAAATATTTGAGTGGGCTAAGATCTTTGATAGGGAAATGTTGATGTAAGGAGGACTTTAGGGGAGAAATAGTGTTATTATCATTGCTGGTGATGACAACATTGTCCACATTGACTAGAACGACAGTAAACACTGTATCATGGCGATGAGTGAATAAAGAATAATCAACCTTGGATTGGATATAACCAATACTTTGTAAAGCATGAGAAAATTTGGCAAACCACTGGCGAGATACCTACTTAAGACCATATAAAGATTTGTTGAGTCAATATTCTCGAGACTTCCTCTGTTGTGAGAAACCAAGAGGAAGAAAAATATATACCTCTTCATTCATATCTCCATGTAAAAATGCATTGTGCACGTCTAATTGATGAAGGGACCGTTGGAGAACTGCAGTGACAACAAAGAGGCACCACACAGTGACCAATTTAGCCACCGAGGAAAATGTTTCATGGTAGTCAAGTCCCTTCTTTTTTAGTGTACCCTTTAGCAATGAGACTGGCTTTATAATGATCAAGAGTGCCAGCCATCAGAATGGTATTTAAGTTTGTAAACCCATATACATCTAATGGGCGGCTCATTTCCAAGGGGTAAAGATGTGAGTCCATGTGTTGTTCTATTGTAAAGCTACTATCTCAACTATCAAGTCCTTTACATCTTGAGCAAAGCTAGTATGTTCAATAAGAGAAGAGATATTAGCAAAAAAATGTTTATATGAAAGAGAAAATTTATCATAAGATAAAGATTTGGATAAGGGATACCTCGTACCTTTTTGTTGGGGATTTTCTTGGAAGAAGACATTGAATTAAATGAAGGTGCAATGGTGGAAGAACAATGAGAGTCATAGAACCATATAGGCGCGTGTTGTGAACATTATGAATGACGAGGAAGAGATTTAGATGAAGGTAAATGTTAGGAATGAGATGAAGTAGGTGATAGAGGAGGTTTAGAGGAAAATTTCAGACGAAGTTAGAAATAATATCTGTCTCGATTAGTTGAGGTGATCGTGGAACAAAAAGTTCATTGTCTTGGGATGGGTTAACTTGAAAAGGGAATGAAGTCAAAGATGCAAAAGAAAAAATATGCTCATGAAATACAATGTCATGGGTTGTAAAAATCCTACGTATCTCAATATTGAAAATCTGATATTCTTTTTTGGGAATAAGGATTACCGACAAAAATGCATTTTTGTGCATGAGGTGCAAACTTATCATGATTATGAGCTATAGTGGAAACATAGCACAAGCAACTAAAAAGTCAAAGATGTTGATAATTAGGGGGTTTATTGTAAAGAACATGATATAGAGATTTCCTAGAAATGAGTGAATTGGGCATGCAATTAATAAGATAAGTAGATATTAAAATGCATTCTCCCCAAATAGTAAAGAGAAGATGGGATGGAATCGAAGTGCTCTGGCAACTTCAAGAAGGTTTTCAGTGTTTTTGCTCAACAACACCATTTTGTTGCAAGGTAGCTGTGCAAGTGTGTTGGTGAATAATACTGAGACCTTGCAAGTAAGATTGTACATCAGTGGAAAAAAATTCCATGCCGTTGTGAATTTGTATTTGCTTAATATCTTTGCCAATTTGAGTTTTAACCATGGTTATGAAGGATTATAAAAAAAAAATTTGTTTTTAGATATAAATTGCATGAGAAATATCCACGTAACTTGTGAAAAATCATCAACTACTAAAAATTAATGAGCTCTGGAATGAAAGGCCATTGAATAAGGACCCCAAATATCACAATGTATCAAAGAAAATGATTCAATAATAGTAATATAACTAGAAGGAAAAAAAGTAGCAGAGTTTGTTTGGCTGAAGGAATAACATAATGAAATTCCTTTGAAAAGTGAAATAAGGAACGTGTTTAGAAACATCTTGGAGACGAGCATGAGAGAGATGTCCCAACCGCTTATGCCAAAGAGCATGTGATATGGAGTTTGTAGAAGAGAGTGCAAGAGATGGTCCTTGAGGATGATGATGATAAAGCTCACCATGCTACTTACCCACTCCAATCGTCATCTTTAAAGCTAGGTTGTGAAAAATACAAAAGTCCAGGTAAAATATAATAGAATAATTTAAAGAGTGAGTGAGTTGATTAATGGGGAAAAGGTTAAAAAGAAAAAAGGCACACATAAAACATTAGTAAGATAAATGTTGGGATTAATGGTAATGAAACTAATGTGAGTGACATTAGCAATACTTCCATTAGGTAGTTTTACAGAGGATGGATTTACAGATGTAACTAAGGAATGAATGAAAGAAATAGAATGTGCCATATGATTTGTGGCACTAGTATCAATTATCTATGATATAGAGGTGGTACAAGTAGAAAAACAAGAATGGTTACCTGCAAGATATGCTTCAGGCTGCAAAGAACCTTTATTAAACAATGACAATAGTTGGTGGTCGGTATTGGTCTAGTGTGAAATTGGGAGCATTAAAGTAAATATTTGGATTAGTGCTAGTAGGTAGCTTGGAATGAGTGGCCAAAAATTGTTGGTTAGAATGCTATAAGAGATGACCACGTGGATAGCCATAGAGTACATATAACACTTACCTTTGGTGTGACCAACCCAACCACAATGATCACATGTGGGTCGGTTATGATTATCATTAAACAATATGCAAGAATCCGAACTATCACGGTGAGAGGCCATTGGATCAATTTTTGTTGTTCATAAGGAGAGCATCAGCATCAGGAGCAGGTGGATGTGTGATGGACACCTCTCGTTGTTTCTCTTCTTGAATAATTAAGGAGTATGCCTTATTGATAGTAGGGAGATGATCTGTAAGAAATAATTGACCACGAATGGAAGAATAACTTTCATTAAGCCCAGTGAGAAATTTCATGATCATTTCTTGTTGTTGATAGGAAGAAAATTCTTTGGCAGCCCCTACAAGTGCAAACAGGCGTAGAAGAATAAAATTATAATTCATCCAAATAAGTCTTAATTTGGGAGAAGTACGTTGTCATGATCCAAAGACAATTCATATGACCCAACGTTGCAGAATAAATATTAAGGGTCCAAAATTGCGGAATTTAAAGTTTTCTATACTAGTAAAGTATGATAGTGGAAGGTACTAACATTAATTAATATAAAATTTCCAATCACATTAAAATGCTAAATAAAAAATCTCCCAAAGACATAGACTTCTAATTAAAACCAGTACAATCCATCATTAATCCAAAAATCAAATCTTTTAACCTTAGGTGTAAGTCTAAAAAGAATGTCTAAATCTCTAAAGTGTCCAACATAAGCAAATCCACACGACTTTATAGTCAAGCCTTGTTATGTACTCCTGCGCTACTGCTTGTCACTAACTTTAATCTGAAAATTGTTATGGATGGCTTGTAAGCAATTATACAAATTTTACAAGGAATTGGGCAAGCCAAGGACAAATTCTTTTTAAAAAATCAAAGAATCATAACAGATTTGTAGATACATTTTGAAATCATATAATTCCTAAATGATATAATGATTAGTACATATAGTTTAAAACTTCACATAAAACGAATCACTAAACATTCTTATACAAAATCATAGCAAAAAATATGCAGAAATTTGATGTAAATCAAAACATAAGTTCACAAAACACATATGTACATAGCAAAATCACATAGCGCCCTGTGATCGGGCACCATCACCTGCCTTTGATTGCGAGGGATCACATATAATTGATCTCACATTCCGCCCTATGAGTGGGGCATTACCATATAACCCCTAGTGGCGAGAATCTAATGTCACATAAATACATAGCTAACCTCACAAACCACCCTATGAGTGGGGCACCACCATATATTCCCATAATAGCGATGGAAAAACTTATCACATATAATGAATCTCACATACCTCCCTATGAGTGGGGCACCACCATATACTTCCATGATGGCGAGGCGTCACATATCACAAATCTCACATACAGCCCCATGAGTGGGGCGCCACTTATTGTCCTTAGTGGCAAGGGATCATACGAATTTGATTGAAGTTCAAAACATATAACTGTATATAATTATCAAATATCTTGATTCAAAGATACATATTCGAACAAAATAAATCTTTTGAACATAAGATACATATTCTAACAAGGTCGATCTTTTGAACATATACACATCTTATTCAAAACATATATCTCAAGGAGCATAACTGAAGTCATTCAAAACACAAATCAAACGATTGTTTGACCTAATTGAAGGGACACATAGGAATACCTTATTTTTTAGAATTGCTTATGAATCACAATTTATCAAGAAACACTTTTACATACCTTTTGAAAGAATTTTAAAACAATTTATTAAAATCCTTAGAACTTTGAAGAACATTTTAGAATTTACAGGATAAGAAAAACATGGTGAGAACATCCTCTTTCCATAAAATATATTGGCCAAAAAACTTCATATAGCTTTAATCCGTAATCTAGTCTATAAAATATTTCTAAAACAACTTGAAATTCATAGAGTTTAAAAACATAGATTTTTAGGAATCTACCAAATAAAACAATTTCATATTTATGAAAATCATCGACTAATTCATAGATTTAAAACAGGAATTTCTAAGAACCTATTGAATCAAAATAGATGCTTATTAAGAAGCACAATTACTTACAAATCATAAGCTTCAAAATGATGTTTCTAAAAGCCTAACGAATTAAATAAAACAGGTGCATATCCTCTATAATCACTTACAGTTCAAATTCTTCACAACAATGCCTCAAACACTATTTCGTAGCCTCTAACAAATCAAATCACCCTTTTTGGACTCTAATGTGTTCAAATCTTTAGCAAATGTTGTAATCTTCTTCTTTGGAATATTTTATGGTGTAGAGAACTTGAGACTTTAGATTTCAGCAAAAACTCATGGAAAAACCCCAAATCTAAATGGAATTCTCTAAAACTTGTATCTAAGGTTTTACCTTACAAAACTTCAATATAGGTGTGATAACAACCTTGCACACTCTTCTTAACAGATTTGCTAGTTCAAAACAGCGATACAAAGCTAAATTGAACTTTTCGTCACAAATTCTAAAGCTTTTAGTCCAATCACTTTTCATTCTTCCTAGCTTCCTCACTCTCTTTCTTACATTTGTTTTTGTTTTTGTTTTTACATCTCAATTAGGTCATCTCTAGGGTTTTAGTCACTTAAAAGTGGGTCCCACATGATTTTATAAGCAAATTCATGTATTAGCAAAAATTCCCGAAATTTCACAATTCTCCAGTTTGGATCGATACAACACATTTGGATCGATCTAGCACTTTTAGATCGATCAACAGTAAGGGATGTTTTTCTCTAAGACCCCTGGATCGATCAGGTAGAGGGCTTGAATTTCCTGATCGATCCAGCTATTTTGGATCAATCTAGACTCTGGATCGATCTAGAACCCTTTGAATGATCCAAAGTTCTAGATTTTCAATAGTTTGGTTCTTGAGAGTTCAATTCCATTCCATTCATGTGTATTCCTTCTTAGTTCAATCCCAAGTTAGGTAAACACTAGGAAAAAATCACAACAAACACACATGTTGGCATTCACACACTTAATCATTATATATATATATTTCAGAAATTCAAAGAAATAATTATGGGGTGTTACATGCATAATGACAGTAAATTGACATTGCATGTGAGAGTAAATAGCCTGTTGAAGTTGAAATATGCGAGGGGCATTACTTTGTGAAAAATGATCACGCAGATTATTCCTAACATCAGTAGCAGTGTTAGTATTAACAACACTATTTGAAAGATCCTTTGTAAGGGCATTTAGGATCCATGAAAATACCATGTGGTTGCATCCAGTGCATAAGGTAATGTTTAAGGAATCAGTAAATGGTTGAGTATGAACTGTCAATGAAACATAGCTTATTTTTTGCACCAAGAGCCATGATCATAGCACAGATCCATGTAGAATAGTTCTCACCTGTAAGTGGTTGAGAAACCAACATAATTCTTAGCCAATCTGAATGGTGAAGATATAAAGGATGTGAAGGATCCAGAGAAGGCTGAATCTCGACAGATCTTGAATCATTGTTGGATTGTGACTCAGCCATGACAAAAAGGATGAGATGCACTGAAACAACAAACGGATCAGAAAAACAATCACTGACAATGTAATCAAATTTGTGGCGGAATGGCCCAATGAAGTCTGGCAATATGACTGGACCAAAGAAACACGGAAGTGATGATCATTCATGCTCTGATACCATGGAAAATTATGGATAGAGACTGAAATTCATATATCATTCCTCCATATGTATGGGGTTATATATAAATAACAAATAGAAACAATATCCCATTGATTATGGGAAAGGAATCCAATCTAGATCAAATCTCCTTGATTATGGGATAGATATCTAATCTAAAACTTCATAAGATAACTTAATCAACATCCCTTGGATTATGGGATAAAGATAAAATTTTATCTTTACAAATGAAGCCATATCCTCTGTGCCGGGTGGCTCAATATACCAAGACACAAGTAGGGGGGATGGAAATGTGTATGCCCCCCCTCCCTGTCTTGGTATACCGTGCCACCTGACACATAGAATATGGCTCCTTTACAAATACAATACTATTGGTAACTGTACATTCCTAATTAATTCAGTTAAGACTATTTATTTAAAAAGCCTTAAAATTTGGCCGAATCCCAAAACAGGAACTAGTTTGTGCACCGTAAGCACAACAGTAGTTCACTTAGCTTTAAAATCCATCATGCCAATGTGTTACCTGTGGATCCTTGCCTACCTTACTTAGCATGATAATAAAAATCAAGCTATTGATTAATAGCCTGTTTGGCAGCCACCTGTGATGTAATCCTTTCATTTGAGTTTCTCAAGGCATATGTAGCCCTGAGGTGATGGTTCATAATGAACTCAGTCAAATTTATACTGATTTGTTAACTACAATTAGAAATGAAGTCATCTTAGGTTTTTCTATAAAAT
>JAOXJP010281398.1:0-19462 GCA_025762735.1 Platanus orientalis | reverse complement strand
ATATATATATATATATATATATATACCACTATGGCTAAATATTCAAATTCGTTTATATATGTAGTTACTAGGTCCTTATTATCTTTGTAATCTTTATCATGATCATCTTCACCTGCATTCTTGAACTAGCAACACAGAATCTCTTAACACTTTCTTCTTCTTTAGGGTGTACTAGTTTTGCACTTTTTATTGTTCTTACTAACAGTCCCATTTCTCTCCACTTCCCTCCCTCAACCCAAGTTTTCCAGCCCAAATTACATGTGTCACTACTCATAACCTTAAATTTCTTACAAAAACTGTAATTGGTTATATCTAGATTCATATCTGATATATATTCTATGAGTAAACAAATACGAATATGAATCTTATTTTTCAATGTACATGGATGTTCGGATTCATATCCAATATTTGATTTAGTAAATATTTGCTTCAAATTTGTTTCGTTTACAGCCCTAGGCATTATATCATGCATTGATTGGTAGTGGTATTATTTCTCTCCAGTCAGATTGGTGATGAATCGAACCCAACATTAAGAACACAAAAAGAAGTTAAACATCGGGTATAATAATAACAATAATACCAACAACAACAATAATGGCTAGTTAACTGTTCCATAATAATATAATATCTAAAACCGCTTGTGGCTTGGCTAACGGCTATTGGATCCCTCCACTATCTACAAGATTGTCAATTAACCAGGACAGTCTGATCAGAAAACATAAAAGAGAATGGGGGGAGACCCAGGCCTGGCCCATCCTGGCTAGTGAGCCTCAGGGCTGGGCCAAATGCTACTACCACTGTCCTATTTATGTGTAAAAAAGTAGGCCTGATCACAGGGTCGAGCCAGTCTGAACCTAAACCATCCAGCCTGAGGCCGAACTGGCCCAGTGAAGCTTGAGAATCTGCTTGAAAAAGCCCAGCCTAATCTTAGACCCAACTAGGGGCCTGAGCCTAAGTTTGGACCATGCTCGTGCTGATTTCAGCCCGGCTTGAAGTGCAAGGACCAAAGCTGTACAGAACACACACACCTGGAATAACTTTATTGGCCTTGGGCCGGTCAAGGCCATAAAAATAAGTTTGACCCTGCTCAGCTTTAGAGGCTTCGATCTTTCAGGCTCAGGCCCGGCCCAAGCTTGTAATACTCAGCCCATTCACATCCCTAATAAAAATGAAAATCAATGCAAATAGAAACAAGAAAACAAGTAAAGAGAACAAAACATATTATATGTAAAGTATAAAGAAAACAAATCACTTGTTTATACATACATATTAAATGATCTGGTTGGTATTTATGAAGTCAAGGCCTAGCCACGGGCTTTCAGTAGTAGGCCAAACCGATTGGGTCAATCATGGCTAGAGGCCAGGCCCATGCCTGAAATAAAATGGGGCTGGACCCTTTCTACCCTTCCGCTAAATCCAATGAAGTAATAAAAATACCCCATGTATGCAATGCTAATATCACATTAAAACGAAATAATTTAATCTAATTTTTGTGTTATTATGCTCTATAACACCAATTCAAGTATCCAAATCACTATCCGTTAAGATTGCCCTTATAGAGATGAAGTATTAGAGAAAATATAAAGTCAGGAGAATGGCAAGCAAAGACAGATTTACAGCCTGTGCACTATGGTCTATTGATCTGGCATGGGCTTATGTCGAGAAGGTTAATTAGCCCAATTCAATTCTACTTATAAAGGCCAGACCTCTTAAACCCATCCCGGGTTAGGGCTTTAACATCTATCATCATGGGTCAGTCTGAAGCATATATCCATGCAAAGAATAAGATAAGCTAGGACAAACATAAACCCATTCAAACCCAAGTCAGTAGATGTCAAGACAAGTGGGTAGGGCCTTCGCCCGACTTTCAGCCAATTCTTGACTGAAGCTTCAGGTATGCCAATCGAGGCCTTGTGCAGATAGGATAAATAATTTGTCTCCCTGTGGGTACAGCCTATTACAAACATGTAGGAGTAGCAAACAGGAAGGTCCAGCCTGATTTGAGGACGAGCCTGGACCTGAATTCTTGCAATGATCAACCCAACAGGAATGGCCCTCTGAAAGCCCATAGATGGAACTAGGTCTCGTATTTAGAAGCCTGACCAGACAGGTCATTTAGCCAGTGTGGGCCAGGTCTGGGCCTACGCTGTCCTTTACAACTTTTGCTCAGCCTGGCCTTGTTAATTGGCATCCCTATAGAAACTGATGTGGTAAACTAAATCAATCAGAGCCAGTATGGACTAGGGCCATTTAGAAAATATTATTTAGTCGCAATTGATCAACTAGACTGGTTATTGGGTGTGCCCAAGTAACATTACGTATCATTTAGTCAACCCTCTCCAATTAAATATTTCAACCAAATCTTCATTAATAAAACACAATCAAATACCCATTACACAATCAAATACCCATTAAGAAACACCACAACAAGGACTTCTTATTTTCAACTCAAAAGCCAATGGAGCTGAAAGAATAGAGAAGATAAGCCATACTCTCACACACACAATTGAGAGACATTAAAAGGGTTACTCAACAAAGACACTAAGCGTAGGCTTCAGGGTTTTGCAAGAGGTAAGCTTCCATGACTTTGTACAACGCCATGCTTTTTTCATTGCCGGCCTTGATCTCATCCTCTTTGATCTCAAAGTCACCCACTGTGTGGTACTTGCAAGTCATCTTACAAACGCATCCTCCGTCGTTGGAGGCCTCGCACTTAACATCGTAAGCAATTTTTTCAATCTTGTCTCCAATTACATCACCTTCGATCAAAGTGTACTTATATGCAAAATTATCTTTGTCAACTGCATCAATCTTATGCTTAAAAAATTTGAACTGGCTTCCTGCATATTAGATCAAGTAAAACATCTTTATATTACTTCTTTGTCAACTATATTTCACTATTTAAAGTAGTAAAAGCTTAGCTAAGTCATGTGGCTAACCTTCAGCAAAGTTGATCTGTGAGATGCTTCCAGCTCCTCCATCTCCTTCAATAAACTCGACACTCTTTATCTTCTGAGGCAAGAGCTTGGGGAGCAAGTTGTGTGAGTCAAGGAACAAGGCCTTGAACAGCCTAGCTGCAGGGACAGAGGAAGTGAACTCGTGGGTAAAACAGGTGACACCCATATTGCTTCAAGGTAAGAAAATGATCTAAAAAAATATGAGAAGGGAGAAAGAAGATGAATTGGATGAATACTAGGACTGTTGGGAGTGATGGAGCTGATGAAAGCCATTGCTGGTATTTATAGATCGAGGTTCAGGGATTGTGGGTATGAAGAAGTGTTTGAAAATGTCATAGTCCAATTTTCCTACCTATACCTTACCCAAAAAATAATAATAATAAAAAGCGTACCTGTAGAGGATGCTTAGTATGGAATCACAGATGTACCATTTTAATTATATAAATCTTCAACCTGTATTGAATTTGAAATATCAGCATAACCAGCTACCATAACATTTTATTTAGTTAGGTCTTAACAATCATCCCTATATTAAAGATTGTCGTTGTCAATTACAACATTATTAAAGTTTTATTCAATGGTCAGCTATATGAATATTTTATTAAATCTATGGCCAAATCAAGACCATAAAGTCGAAACAACATGAGTATCTATATAAAAGATTTGTAAACCGTAAACACCTTCAATGTTCTAAACAAATTTTATTCTAGAAATTGAAATGTCTGAAATTAAAATATTAAAAGAAAAGGAAATTTTAGAACTTCATTTTTGACTTGTTAAATATACAGAGTGGTACTATACATATAGTAGAGTTTAGCTGGGCCTTTACAACGAGGCTCATATGCTAACTTCAA
This sequence comes from Platanus orientalis, assembly GCA_025762735.1. Taxonomy (NCBI): domain Eukaryota; kingdom Viridiplantae; phylum Streptophyta; class Magnoliopsida; order Proteales; family Platanaceae; genus Platanus; species Platanus orientalis. The sequence continues at coordinate 15,651 of JAOXJP010281398.1, read as the reverse complement.
AATTAATTAGGGGTGGCAATGTTTGACACGACCTGTGAACCCAACACGAAATAAGTGGGTTATAAATGGGTCAGTTCGGGTTGAGCTATATAGTTGGATACCCTTAACTTGATAACCCGCAAACTTAACATGAACCGAACACAAAATAAGGGGTCAAAACAAGTTGACCTGTTTTGACATGATTAACAAATGGGTTGGGTTTGGGTTGAGCCATATAGTCGTATACCCTTATCTCAACACAACAACCTGCCAACATGAATTGCCACCCCTACAATTAATGGGCCGAAAGAGCTAGTCAAAGTTGTTATTTGTTAAGATGATTTACCAAAAATAAATAAAAATTATTAAGATGAACTAGACACCGACCTTTAATATTCTGACCCCTCACCTGGAAGTAAGGCTTCTAGATGGTGATTAAAAAAAGAAAACCAGAGCATCGGTTTCGTTCAAACACGGTAAGCTCTCTCTCTCTCTCTCTCTCTAAGTATGCGTTATGTTCCTTTCCAGCAGTCCCTTAAAACAAGTTGTTCTTCAAAGACTTTGAATTTCTCGAACACTTTTTTATTACAACAATCCATCGATCTCAATCCATAAATTCCAGAAATGGCTTTCAGCATCTCCACCACTCCAAGTTCCCTATTATTAAGCTAATTCAATCTTTTTCTCTCTCCTCATCCCTTTTAGATCATTTTAATTTTCCTCGAAGCAATATGGGTGTCACCAGTTTTACCCACGAGTTCAGTTCCTCTGTCCCTGCGCCTAGGCTGTTCAAGGCCTTGTTCCTTGACTCCCACACTTTGCTTCCTAAGCTCCTTCCTCAGAAGATAAAGAGTGTCGAGTTTATTGAAGGAGATGGAGGGGCTGAAACCATCTCCCAGATCAACTTTGTTGAAGGTTAACCACATGACTTGCTTAAGCTTGTACTATTTTATTTATGGTGAGATATTGTTGGACAAAAAAATAACATTAACATGTTTTACTTATATACTTGGTCAATTTAATATGCAGGTAGCCAGTTCAAATTTTTTAAGCACAAGATTGATGCCGTCAACAAAGAGAATTTAGCGTACAAGTACACTTTGATCGAAGGAGATGTAATTGGGGACAAGATTGAAAAAATTGCTTATGATGTTAAGTGTGAGGCCTCCAATGATGGAAGATGCGTTTGTAAGATGACTTGTAAGTACCACACAGTGGGTGAGTTTGAGATGAAAGAAGAAGAAATCAAGGCCGGCAATGAAAAAAGTATGGCCTTGTACAAGGTCATGGAAGCTTACCTCTTGCAAAACCCTGAAGCCTATGCTTAATTAATGTCTTTGTTGAGTCACCCAATTTCTCTGGAGTCTATTGTTTGTGAGAGAGTCAGGTTGAAAGTAAAAGGTCAATGGTGTGATTTTATTTTCTTTTTCTTTTTTGTAAAGACTTGTAGTGATGTTTCTCAAGGGGCATTTGATTGTGTTGAATAAATGGAGATATGCTTGAAATATTTTAATTGAGAGGAATGATTAATATTTTATTTAGCTTGTGCACTCTCAATAACCAGGCTAGTAGACCACTTGTGAAAAAGGTCATTACCCAGTGCTGGCCCCGTAACTATGGGATGCTGGGAGGGATGGACTGGGGACAAAAATAACCTTTGGCTTTTTTTGCACAAAGTAGCTGCTCAGGAGACTCGAACCCACATTCTCATGCTGACAGCCTAAACCACTTGTGACTAAATGGTATTTCCTACAGGGCCCAAGGGGGAAGCCATATTGGCTGAGATCTGCAAGTTGACCACCCCAGTTTTTATAGAGATGGCAATTTACCAGTCAGGCTGAGCAAATGGTGTAAGGGACATTGGGAAGGCCTGGGCCTGGTCCACACTGGCTATAAGACCTAATGGTTGGGCCAAATGTTTCTGCCCCTTTATTTGTTTAGATATGAAAATGACAAAAAATAATTAAAATAGCAATAAGCAACAAATAAAAAAATGAACAAACATAGTGTGTGTGTGTGTGTGTGTATGCTAAAAATTATGTAAAATGTAAATGAAGTACATAACAAATCATATGTTTATACATTGATATTAAATGACCGGTCTGGCTAACCTAGCCACGGGCTTTCACTGGGCCATGCTCATTGGGTCAAACATTGCTACAGTCCAGACCCAGATTCGTCCTAAATTCGGGCTGGACCGTCTTGTCACACGTTGATAGTAGGCAGCACCAACGAGGTGACAATTTATGAATCCTCTTTGGATAAGGCCTGGATTGGCAGACCAGAATCCACAGTCAATAATGGGCTGAAAGTCAGGCGAAGGCCATGCCCAGTAGTCTCGACACCTACTGACTTGGGCTTGGAATGGGCCTATGTCTGTCCAACCTTATGTTCTTCTGTGCATGGATACATGTCTGACTGACCCAGCGTAGTCTGGTAGATGATAAAACCCTAACTTGGGTTGGGTTTATAAGATCTGGTTTTTTATAAGTAGAATTGTATTGGGCCAATTAACCTTCAAGATCTAAGGATAGACCATAGTGCACAGGCATTAAATGCTGATTGCCTTGTCATTCTCCTGACTTAAATATTATGTTCAATACTTCATCTCTATCAGATCAATCTAAATGGATAGTAATTTGGATACTTGAATTATTGTTGTTGAGCATATTAACACAAAAGTTGAAATTCGATTATGTGATACTAATATTGTATACATGGGTTTCTGGTACTACACTGGATTTAATAGAACAGACCTCTAAACCGGATTAATTAGTATGGGCCTCCATCATGTACGATCAAATAGTCTTGTCCAACCCGAATGTTTCATTTAGGGTTTTGTTTTGTTTCTTTTTGGGCAACCTGCCTGTTGACTGTCACATCATAGTGACACCTGCAACAAAGTCTGGAGATGCAGACATCGACACAATGTTATTGACACGATACTGTGGAATACTGCCAAATGGGATAGAAACTGTGATCTATCTTAGTAAGGATTTTACGCCGGTCATGGGGTGGCCACATCAGTATCAGAAGTGATTTACACACGCCCCCAAAAAGTATAAATCATTTTCGGCAGTGATGTTTCCACCCACTTGACCCTCGGCAGAGGTTAGAGGAGGATAGGGTCGGCATATAAAATCCAAGCCAGAGCCATATATAGGGGAGGAGATGTCACGCAACCACCATTAAGATTTGATATACTAAAAATTAGCCCCACAATAATTATGCCTATTTGGTTCCACAACCAAGCTAATGCAATGATACCTCGAGGGAGCAAAGAGGACAGATGTTGTGTCCAGAATTTTGCCGTCCAGAACACCATGGGGCTTCACATGGACTAAAATGGGTGGGACTTTTAAATTTTAAAAAATTCCCACCAATTTTATTCCATGTTACGCCCCATGGTGTCTTGGACACCATCCTGGACAGAAATCCAGGACAGAACATCTTTTCTAGGGAGCAAATGTCCTGTTGAGGACACCAGGGACATCATATGGAATATAATTGGCGGGAATTTGTGTCTCCTGGTGGTTTCCTGGACAACATTTACTTTGACATCTAGATGTGGCCTCAGGTTGGATTGAACACAAGGGATACCTACTCATTTTGCATAAAAAAACAGGTTAGAGCAAGGTTATTTGAAAAAGTGCAATCCTGATCCAACCCGAACTCAAATTGAGGTAATCCAACACTCACCCCCCCCCCCACCCCCCCAAAAAAAAAATGGTGAGAAAGGTCTCGTAAAAAAGATCGCCACCCATATCTTCTTCTTCTACTACTTTTTATTTATTTATTAATGGTGAGCCAGCAGAACCTTAATCAAGTCTGGTCCAATCAGGCAAAATCATTGGAATCAGTCAATCAGAATTGGGAGAATCAATGCAAAACCTAGTCAAATAAATACAATTATTATGCAAATTCATGGAAATAGAAGGGTGACTGTTCAATACCAATAAAATGACAGTACAAATAATCTATTATATCTATAGACATATCAAGGCCCTAAGCTCAAAACATAAATGTGGATATATATATTAAAGGCAATTTGACCTAACAACCATCTTTTTTTTTTTTTTTTGGGCCAAACCTAACCACCACCTATGATCTACACTAGGGATCTTCGATGCAAAGTTTATAAATTTGGTAATGGCAGAATCCATACCAAGTTTATAGCGGCTAAGACTTTAAGTCTATATAGAATATGTCTGTCATGTGTTAGAATCATCTGAATTCATGGATCATATTCTGAATGAATTTGCACCATTTGGGGGACACTTATCACTTTTCGGCGCTGATGTGCCCATATCCTGATGCCGTTTTCACAGTTCTCACAAGATTTGTTCTCACCTAATTTTTAGTGAAAATTAAAAACCTTTTCACCAACTTATTATTCAATGATTATTTAAGTCATTTAAGCACAAGAAGTGGAAGTTTGAGTATGTTGATTGGGTAGTCAGCATGTGTTGATATACAATATTTTTAGGCATGTCATAAGCAAGAAACTGCCACCAGGGCTCACATAAAGAGAGAGTAATATTAATTGAAAGATTGAGATTGCTAAGCTTACCAATTAAAATTACTTTACAAAGCAAATTTTATTCTGGAAATTAAAGCACATTGAAATGCGTGAAAATAAAATATAAAAAATAGAAAACCTTAGGACTTCATTTTCTAATTTGTTAATTTTATAGAATGAGTAACAAGGATGGCAACGAGCCCAGTTGAGCTCGGGCTCATAGATATAGGCTTGGCTTGCTAGCTGAAAATAAAAAGTCCAATAGAATAATTTCCTATTAACCCAATTTGTCATTTTTGAATATTACTATTTTTGGATATATATATATATATATATATATATCCAAAAATTGTATGTGTTGACACAAGCTTATATATATGTAGGCGCTCCATTGATTGCCACGTGATGTGTTATTGAATTTGGTGTCTCTTTTTTTTTTTTTTAAACACCTGAACACTTTTTTGAACCCCAAACACATCATGTGTCAGCTTATAATTCACCTTAAACACTACAGACACTTTATCATTATAGAACATTTTCTTCCTTTTGAAACTGCAATCTGGGTCTGGTAAGGCTTGGTCCATGTCCTTCGCAGCCATATAAAACCAATAAAGTCTTATTATTTTTGAAAGATGAGCTTAACACCAGCCATGTCCTTCTAGATGGTGAGAAAGAAGAGCACTCTCTCTCTCTCTCTCTCTCTCTCTCTCTCTCTTCATGGTCAAACTATGTGTTATCTTCCTTTCCAGTCCGAAACTAGTTGAAGATTTATATAGTTATAATGGTCCCACTAGTTATTCCATTCTAATCCTTTATGGCAAGGAAAATTCGACTTTGAATTGTTCAGACACATTATTCATACCCATGATTCTCAATTTCAATCTATAAAAAAAAGCAATGGTTTCCACCATCTCCACAACTCCAAGATCCCTATTCAGCCAATTCATTCTCTATTCTACTCATCCTTTAGTCCATTTTCTTACCTAGAAGCAATATGGGTGTCACCTGCTTTACCCACGAGTTCACTTCCTCTGTCACTCCAGCTAGGCTGTTCAAGGCCTTGTTCCTTGACTCACACAACTTGCTCCCCAAGCTCTTGCCTCAGAAGATAAAGAGTGTCAAGTTTATCGAAGGAGACGGAGGGGCTGGTACCATCTCGCAGATCAACTTCGTTGAAGGTTAACAACATGACTCCACATGACTTGCTTAGCTTATACTACCTTATTTAGTGAAATATAGTTAGGACAAAGTAGTAACATAAACTTGTTTATACTTACTTGGTCCATCTAATATGCAGGTAGCCAGTTCAAATTTTTTAAGCATAAGATTGATGCAGTCGACAAAGAGAATTTATCGTACAAGTACACCTTGATCGAAGGTGATGTCATTGGGGACAAGATAGAAAAAATTGCTTATGATGTCAAGTGCGAGGCCTCCAACGATGGTGGATGCGTTTGTAAGATGACTTGCCAGTACCACACAATGGGTGACTTTGAGATCAAGGAAGAAGAAATTAAGGCTGGCAATGAGAAAAGTATGGCATTGTACAAGGTCATGGAAGCTCACCTCTTGCAAAACCCTGAAGCCTACGCTTAGTGTCTTTGTTGAGTCACACTTTTAATGTATCTCCAGATCTATTGTTTGTGAGAGTATGGTTTTTCTTTTATTATTTTTTCTTTCGGTAACTATGGCTTTTGGGGGTGAAAATAAGTCCTTATTGTGCCGTTTCTTAATGGGTATATGAATGTGTTTTAATAAAGGAGATTTTCTTGAAATATTTAATAGGAGAGATAATAATGATATTTGTGTAACTTGTGCACGCCCAATAATTCTGAATAAGATTGTCTGGGTATTTGAATGTGTTTTTATAGAGGAGATTTTCTTGAAATATTTAATAGGAGAGATAATAATGATATTTTGTGTAACTTGTGCACACCCAATAATTCTGAATGAGATTGTCTAATCGACCACTCCAGTGTTAATTAGGATGGAAATTAACTAGGTAAGGCTGTGCAGAAGGCATAAAGCCCAGGCCTGGCTATGGAATCTAAGAGCTGGGACATACTACCCTGGATTTTGTAGCATGGCTGCTATGTTGGATTGAAAAATGTCCAACCATACCCAATAATTCAAACTTAGGATTAGCCCAGCCCTCTAGTCGCAGTAAGGGTCCTGCTCTGTGCGGATGTCTACTGGGCCTGAGTAGCCAGACCAAAAAATAAAAAAAAATAAAAAGGTCAATTATCAGATCAGCTATTATAAAAAGGGAGCATACGTCCTGTTATGCAGTAAACAAGAAGAGAGAAAATAAAGCAAACAGCAATCAATCGCACTACAAGAACAAGATGATTTATGTGGTTCGGCTGAAGTCTACGTCCACGGCAAAAAAGGAGAAAAGCTTTCCACTATAATTAAAAACAGATATTACAATGAACGGTGCGATGGCACAAAAATTGAGAAACCCCCAAATATAAAACCCTCAAAACCTTAATCTCCATGGGTCGGATCCCGATCCCGAATAGGATACAAAAATGGGTTTTGGGTTTTTCGGATCATCATCCCGGGTTGAATGCAACACATTGACCCAACACAAACCATGTCTAACTTCTATGACCTTTTACAATGTCATGCTCTTCTCATTATGGCCTTGATTTTATCTTTCTCAATCTCAAAGTCACCCATTGTATGTGTTTGTAAAGTTATCTTGAATTCAACTTGAAAGCAGCCTGAAGTGCAACTTATTTGTTTAATCTGGAAAGCGACCTGAATGACTTGAAAATTATTTTGGTCCAAATTAGGTTCAATGAACCCACCCCTAATGTTATCCTGAAAATTTACTGCGAAACTTTAAGCAAGTCTGGTCCAATCTGGCTAAGTGGGACCAATCCATCCAAATTGGATGAATTAATATAGAAGCTAGTCAGGTCCAAATTAGGTTCAATGAGCCCACCCCTAATGTTATCCCGAAAATTTGCTGCGAAACTTTAAGCAAGTCTGGTCCAATCCGACTAAGTGGGACCAATCCATACAAATTGGATGAATTAATATAGAAGCTAGTCAAATAAATACGATTATTATGCAAATTCAACCGAATAAAAGGATGAATATTCCACCTAATACAAGGATGGCTATTACACTAGCTATTTTATGGAGGATAATGTTAGGTTGCCAAGAAAAACACATACATTGGTGACGGTGATTGAAAGTTTGACCCAACAACCATCGTCATCAAAATCTTTTTTCCGACTATTTGGGGTCAACTATACAAATAAATATTATAACTATAGACATATCAAAGTCCTAAGCTCAAAACAACAGATGTGGATATGTATAAAAGATTTGAAAAGGAAAATTACGGTGAAAGGAAATTTGACCTAGCAATCATCCATGATCTAAACTCGGTATATTTAATACAGGTAATGGCTGAGCTCCATACCAACCGGCCTACACTTAAAATTATAGAGACTAATTCTGTCATGTGTTACAATCATCAGAATTCATTGATCAAGAATTAAAACATTTTCTCCAACTTCATTATTAAACATAGACAAGAATGGGATCCAATGATTATTTGAGCCATTGAGACGCAAAAAGGGAAGAATTTTTTGTTGATATACGTGATTTCTAAGTAGGGGCATAGAGATGAATTTGCCACCATTTGAAGGGCTCGTAATGGTTGAGAAACCATCTAGATTATAGATGATAATCTTACAAAAATTATTGAGATTGCAAAGCTTGCAAATTCAAATTTTTTAACTTTATAACGCATATTTTATTCTGGAAGTTAAAACCCATTGAAATGCGTGAAATCAAAGTAAAAAAAAAAAAAATAGGAACCTTAATACTTCATTTTCTGATTGGTTAATTGTAAACAATGGGTAACATACACATATATAATACAGTTTTGGACTGGGCCTTTAGAACTGGGCTCATTCTAACAGGTTCCAGCCCAATTCTCTTCTAAAAGTTAATTAGTCATAAAGGGGGAAAGGGGAATGCAAAGGACCAGCCAATGGGCCAAAAGAGCTAGCCTAAGCCTGGCACTTTATTGCCAGGTTGAATCCTCAAGAGGTTATCCTTTGACATGGCCACGCAGAAAATTATGGCCGGGCTTTAGATGGGCTCCCAAACTTTATATAGTTTGGTCAATATCAAGCCCTTTTAGTTTGTTTTAAGATATTCCCAAACTGCTTGACCCAGTTCATTTATTTATTTGTCCCTGGCCCAACATCCAAAACTGCCGCTGGAGAAGAAAGTCTTCTTATATGTGAAAGATGAACTTTAACACCAACCTTCCATATTCTGACCACTGACCTGGAAGTCCGGCTTCTAGATGGTGATTAAAATATAATAAAAAGATAAATTAAAAAAAAAAATCAACTAAATGACGTCTCTTTAACTTTTTTCTTTAAAAAAAAAAATCTTAAATATAAAATGAGAGCAAATCCTCTGCAACAGGCTTAAATAGCATTAAATGGAAACTGCCCTCAAAGAACGACATCTATACAAATAAATTGGAATTTTAACATTGGGTGGGAATTTTAATTCATGTGTTTCCTTGTAGACTTAAATGTGGACCCACTTTTAACCAGCTGTCGTTTTTTGAAGGCAGTTTCCATTTAATGTTATTTAAGCTTGTTGCAGAGGATTTGATTTCATATAAAATAGGTAACATATATACTAATAAGAAATATTTGTCTCCCTATATCCATGTCATACACGTGGCAACTTGATTCATTAACGATGACTATTGGTTATATGGGACACCTCTTAAATAGGTTATAGCAGATGAAACAATTCAATTACAAAATGTGAGCCTTCTGATTAAGATATCAGAAACATGGGAAGGAGATCTGCTTATATCATTAAGTCCACGAGATGATGTACTCACCAATCCTATGGCTCAAGCATATTTGTGCTATTTAATTTATTTTTTATTTCAAGAGGGCCTTTCTCTCTCTCTCTCTCTCTCTCTCTCTCTCTCTCTCTCTCTCTCCAAATGGTCAAAGTATGTGTTATCTCCCTTTCCCCTCATTAACAAAGTTGAAGATTTTTTTAAGTTAAAATGGTCCCACCACTTATGCCATTCTAATTCTCTAAAGCCTTGCAAATTGGACCTTGACTTTTCAATCATTTTTCACACCAACAATCACTCAATCTCAGTCTATAAATACGAGAAATGGCCTTCATCATCTCCACCACTCCAACATCCCTATTATTAAGCCAAATTCATTTTCTTTTTCTCCTCATCCTTTTAGATTATTTTCTTACCTCGAAAGCAATATGGGTGTCACCAGTTATACCCACGAGTTCAGTTCTTCTGTCCCTGCACCTAGGCTGTTCAAGGCCTTCTTCCTTGACTCACACAACTTGCTCCCTAAGCTCTTGCCTCAGAAGATAAAGAGCGTGGAGTTTATCCAAGGAGATGGAGGGGCTGGAACCATCTCTCAGATCAACTTTGTTGAAGGTTACCCACATCACTTGCTGTGCTTATACTAGTTTATTTATTGTGAAATATAGTAGGACAAAAAAGTTACATAAACATGTTTTGCTTACTTGATCTATCTGATATGCAGGCAGCCAGTTCAAATTTTTTAAGCATAAGATAGACGCAGTCGACAAAGAGAATTTATCTTCCAAGTACACTTTGATCGAAGGTGATGTAATTGGGGACAAAATTGAAAAAATTGCTTATGATGTTAAGTGCGAGGCCTCTACCGATGGGGGATGCGTCTGTAAGATGACTAGCGAGTACCACACAATCGGTGGCTTTGAGATTAAAGAAGAAGAAATCAAGGCTGGCAATGAAAAAAGCATGGCGTTGTACAAGGTTATGGAATCATACCTCTTGGAAAACCCTGACGTTTACGCATAGAGCTTTGTTGACTTTCCTTATGATGTATTTGGGTTTATTGTGTGTGAGGAAGTATGGATTTTCATTCCTCTTTTCTTTCGGTACCTTTGGGTTGATAATAATAAGTCCCTGTGATGATTTTTCTTAATGGGTTTTTTATTCTATTTTATTAATGGAAATTTGCTTTGAAAACTTCGAAATATTTACTTAGAGAGGGATTTAGATAATATTTTGTGTAACCTATGTACATATAATAACCAGGCTACTAGTTGACAGCTTGTAACTTAATGATATTTCTAAAGAGGCCCATCCTGACTGAGATTGCTTAGTTGACCACTCCACGCTGAGCACAAGGCATAAGGCCCAGGCCTGACTATAGGGCTCGATATCCTCTGCGACGCCCTGTGAGGCAAGACACAAGGGGGTGGGGCCCATTCACTTTTGTCGCAGAAGATACCATCACCCCTAAAAGTGAATGGGTCCCACCCCCTTGTGTCTTTCCACACAGGGCATCGCACAAGGGAGTGTCGTAGAGGATATCAACCCTGACTATAGGACCTGAGGGCTGGTACAAATGTTACTACCCCTGATTTTGTTGTATGGACCTTTATCATTTACGATTGTTCAAGGGATGACTGCTGAGTTGGATTGAAAAATGCCCAACCTTTACTGGCCATCACAAAAGTTATTATGCAAATTCGCTCAATAAAAGATGGCCATAAGATAGCTATTATAAAGAGTGGAGTTTTTTGGTTCTCAAAAAACAATACATATAAAATGGGTAAAATTGAGAAATCCCACATATGTTGAGACGGATGAGTGACAAGACTAGAAATGATAGAATTAGAAATAAATATATTTCTGAGAACGCATGGGTGCCTCCAATTGGTGATAAGAAAAAGAAAAGAGGATAAAGATGATTTGGCCTTCTGATAAAAGATGAAAGCAACTAAATTACATTAAGTGCAAATGACAGTCAAAGAATGACATGTGTCTTAGACTGGGCCCATTTTTAAGTTTTCAACATGACAAGTGTATTAAAACTTCCGCTCATAATTAAAATTTCAATAATTTTTGTATACATGTCCAGTTTTGACTGTAGTTTCCACTTAATGAATTTAAAATTGTTGCAAAGGATTTGCTCTCGATAAAGACTAATGACCGTACCAAGTCGAGGGTATGAGATTGAACACGTTGAAGAAAAAAGAAGGATGATGAATTCCGAAAGTGACTTGGGTTGAAGTAGTGAGAAAAAATAAAAGTACTGTCTAGTTTTCTAGAATTGCTTAAAAATATTCCACTCTCTTGGGTGTCAAAAAAATGATTTTGGAGTGATCACTATGAATATGGATGGACGCCATGGATTTGGTGTGCCCCCCTAAAGTCTCCCAACGTCCCCCCCCCCCCCCGAAAACCATGCAAGGGGGACATATGACATCAAAAAGTAATTTACACTTTTTGGGGGATGTAAATTACATTTAAACGCCATGTGCCTCCCCCTGCTTGCAGGGGTACCTTAGAGGAACGTTAAGGGGGCGCACCAAATCTTGGGGAATGGAACTGTTGTGGAGGGAGGAGGGAGAATATTTAATATCCTCTCAGCTATAATTAGGCGGCGCACAGGCATGTTATAATCAAGGGGCATACGTAGAATGGGATAGAATTTCAAACATTAACGGACTACCATCACATTCAATTTAATCATTGACTAATAGAATTACTAGAGTAACCTATAAATAAGTCTTGACAAAGCGTCCCTACAACATTGTCTCCTCAATATGATCATTATCAAAGTCTTCTTCCATCTATCAATATCGTCAATATCAAAGTCCTATTCCAACTATTGAAGGTCAACCATACAAATATTTTTTTATACTTGTAGCCATATTAAGGCCTTAAACGGATGGAGATATAATTAGATGATTTAAAAGAAGTTTTTTGGCTGTTAGCAATTTGATGTGATAGCTATCCATGCTCTAACCTTGGGAACCTTATGTAATGCTGATAAATTTAATGGGAGAGCTCCATACCAGGATTATTGCTAGGGCTGTCAAACAGGTCAGGCTGAGCTGGACCGAGGTCTGCCCTAAAAGTTTGGCCCGAACTTAACCCATTTTAAAACTACAGCTTCGGGCCAAGTACAGGCTACCTGAATTAAAATTTGGACTGATTTTAGGCTCATAATTACCCCTAAAGACATATTATATGGGTCTTTTTAACAGTTGGAAAATGAACAATTTGATGGTAGTAAATTTGTTATAAATATATGGACTTAGAAAGAATTAAAAAAAAAAAAAAAAAAACTTGATATCAGCATATAAATAAAATTATTATTTGCTAATTAGTTTGGGATGGGCCGAGCCTTGGGTTGAATGTGAACCTGTCCAAACTCGGTACAAATAAAACTTTGGGCCTTTAGAACTGGGCTCCTTCTAACATGCTCAAGCCCATTTTTCTTCTAAAAGTTAAATAATCGTACAGGGCCAAAGAGTCATGCAAGGGACCAACCAATGGACCAAAAGAGCTAGCCAAAGCCTAGCACATTATTTCCGGGTTGAATCCTCAAGAGGTTATCCTGTGACATGAAAACTAGAGCCCTGAAGGGTCTAAGTCTGGACCTGGCCACGCAGAAAATTAAGCCGAGGCTTTTTTTTAGGTGAGAAGCCTGGGCTTTAGTTGGGTTTTAGCTCGCCAATGCCAGGCCCTACTACTAGTTTGTTTTTAGATATCCCAAATTGCTTCGCTTCTAGTTTGACTCAGTCTGGATTTTGTGCACAGAAAATAAATGTGCAATGTGTGCACACGGATCAAGGGACGGACACATCAGTGTCAAAAAGCCATAAACACCCCCCCCCAAAAAAAGTGTAAATCACTTTTCGGTGCTGATGTGTCCACCCCTTGTTCTGTGTGCACGCTTTGCACATGAAATTTTGTGTGCACAAAATTCGGGCTCAGCTTGACCCAGTTTCCTTTTTTCCATGGCCCAACATCCAAAACTGCGCCTAGGCTGACCACTGACCTGGAAATCCTGCTTCACACCAACCTTTCATATTCTGTCCACTACGAAGCCATACAATGACAAGAAAGTCTTCTTGTATCTGAAAGATGAACTTAACACCAACCTTTACTTAACACCAACCTTTCATATTCTGACCACTGACCTGGAAATCCGGCTTCTAGATGGTGATTAAGACATAATAAAAAAATAAATTAAAAACAAATAAACTAAATCACATCTCTTAACCTTTTATTTTTTTATTTTTTTACTCAAATATAAAATAGGTAATATACTAATACGAAACATTTGTCTCCCTACATCCATGCCATACACGTGGCAACTAAACTCATAAACGATGACTTTTGATTATATAGGCCACCTCTTAAGTAAGTTATAGCAGATAAAATAATTCAATTACAAAATGTCAGCCATTTGATTAAGATATCAGAAACATGGGAAGGAGATCTGCTTATATCATTTGGTCCACCAGATGACATATCATATGGCTCATATTTGTGCTATTTATTTATTTATTTATGTTCAAGAGGACCAGTCACTTTCTCTCTCTCTCTCTCTCTCCAAATGGTCAAAGTATGTGTTAAAATGGTCCCACTACTTATACCATTCTAATTTTCTATGGCCCTGCAAATTGGACCATGACTTTTCAGTCATTTTTCACACCTACAATCCCTCAATCTCAATCAATAAATACCAGCAATGGCTTCATCATTTCCACCACTCCAACATCCCTATTATTAAGACAAATTCATTCTCTTTTTCTCCTCATCCTTTTCAGATCATTTTCTTGCCTCGATCACAAGCAATATGGGTGTCACCAGTTATACCCACGAGTTCAGTTCCTCTGTCCCTGCGCCTAGGCTGTTCAAGGCCTTCTTCCTTGACTCACACAACTTGCTCCCTAAGCTCCTGCCTCAGAAGATAAAGAACGTCGAGTTTGTCCAAGGAGATGGAGGGGCTGGAACCATCTCTCAGATCAACTTTGTTGAAGGTTACCCACATCACTTGCTAAGCTTATACTAGTTTATTTATTGTGAAATATAGTAGGACAAACAAGTAACATAAACATGTTTCACTTACTTCTAGCAAAAAAAAAAAAACACATGTTTCACTTACTTGGTTTATCTAATATGCAGGCAGCCAATTCAAATTTTTTAAGCATAAGATAGACGCAGTCGACAAAGAGAATTTATCTTCCAAGTATACTTTGATCGAAGGAGATGTAATTGGGGACAAAATTGAAAAAATTGCTTATGATGTTAAGTGCGAGGCCTCCACCGATGGAGGATGTGTCTGTAAGATGACTAGCGAGTACCACACAATCGGTGGCTTTGAGATGAAAGAAGAAGAAATCAAGGCAGGCAATGAAAAAAGCATGGCGTTGTACAAGGTCATGGAAGCCTACCTCTTGGAAAACCCCGAAGCATACGCTTAGTGTCTTTGTTGAGTTAGACTTTGATCTCTTGGTCTATTATGTTGAAAGTGTTTTTTTTTTATCCATTTTCTTTCAGTATTTTCTTTCAGTACCTTTGGCTTGAAAGCAACAAGTCTTTGTTGTGGTGTTTCTTAATGTTTATTTGATTGTGCTTTATTAATGGAGATTTGCTTGAAATATTTAATTGGAATGGGATCTAAATGGTATTTTATATTACTTGTGCACATATTTGTGTGTGGATGGGTAGGAGAGGAGTTCTTTTGGCAAGAGTGGAATATATATAATGGCCTTGGCGTATTAATTCCCTTCTTGACAACTGTTCTACGTGAGGGATGAAGTCACCAATTTAATTGATCAAACCAAGAGACTGTTGTATTGATTGTTTTATAGATAGCTGGTCAGAGAACTTTTGTATTGCAGTAGCTATGTGAAGCTGGACAATGTATAGTATACCCCATTAAGAAATGTCATCCAATACTACCAAAAGAGATTTTAGCTGAGAACAGTAGTCAAGAAACGACTTAATACGCCAAGGCCATTCTAAGTTTGACCCTTTGAGCTTTGATAACTTCCAAGGAGTACCCCTCTACTATCAGATTATCTATTCTTAATAACTTTGCTATGTGAAACCTGTGAGCATTGCATCACATTCAATGACCAAAGGGAAGTCAATAGGTCTTCTCACAGGTTACCTTTCATTTCTCTTTGTTGATTAATAGAATTACTAAAGTAAGAAATGATAACTTGTTACACCTAGACTAATGATCCAATTTAATGAACCAAAAATCCATGGTAGCTTTACTTGCAAGTATACAAGTGTTGTAGTACTGAACAAGGTCGAATCCACA
>JAOXJP010281387.1:0-19462 GCA_025762735.1 Platanus orientalis | reverse complement strand
GCCCTAGGTAGCCCGATTGATCGGGAGCCCTCCAATCGATCAACCCTCTTGGGTTAGAAATTGAAAACTAAATTTTTTGAGTTCTCTTCACTTTGAGGGTTTCCAATTTGGATTGAATGACTTCTAGGGTCTATATAAGGTTGGGTTTTGGATCTAATTCAACACAAAATCGCAATGAACTGAAGAGAAAAGAAGAATAAAGGAAAAACTAAGGTTTGAAGTAATTTTTGGGGATTTTCGAAGAGGAATGTAAAGCTTTTGTTAGGGATTTATTTTCAAACTAACAGGTAAGTAAAATAGAACACTTTTACATTATTTTGAATGTTCTTAAGTTCATAGAATATTTGAATCTTGTTTTTGAAAGAAATCATGAAGTTTTTGGCATGTTTTGGTTTCATAGTTTCTTAAAATGATCCAAAATCCATTTTGCAAATTACTTGAACACTTTACATTATTTGATATTGATTATAGGTTCTTAAATTCGTTTATTTACTGGTTTTACAAAGAAACATGATGTCTTTGATTTATTTGATTTCTTTTACATATTTTTGAAAGGGGAAAAACCTGTTTTTAAGGAAGTTCATGTTCTATGCCTTGTTTTTTATTCAAAATTGGTTCTTAGATGATTTTGATCACTGTTTTGTAAAAGTAAAAGGTTTTTTTTACTTAGTTTTTAATTTTTTTTGAAAAGAATTCCATGTTTTTCAAAAGAGTTTTCAAAGAATTTTTAGTAAACATATATTTTTAAAGGATTTTGATATGCCAATTAGTAGAACTATGTGCTGAGCTGGGCCACATTTTCTTATTTCTGTTTTGCCTCAAAGATATGCATTATTTGAATGATTAAAGATTAGTTTTGTTTAAAATATTAGTTCTGACATGAGGCCCCTTTGCCATTAAAGAGGTATATTTGATTGTGTCCCTCATCAAATTTAAATAGATGCAATTAAGTACCTTTTTCGTCAAGTGACATAATTGATGAATCAATTTTAGTTTAATGCTCACCACTAGGCGTGAGATAGTGGTATCCCCTCATTGGGATCATAATAGGTGCGATCTGGTATCCTTTTATTGAGTCACATTAATAGGTGCGAATAGGTACCCAATTACTGAATCACATTAATAAGTAAAACCATTATTAGTTATTTGTTTTAGTTATCTACTCAATTGGTCTCATTACATGTCAGCTATATTTTTCAATTATTTGTTCAGTTTAGTTTAGCTTAGTACTTCAGTTTTGTATTTCAAATTATGTTGTTTTTAGTTATTCATCTTAATTTCAGTTTTGATCTGTTATATGTTTTTTCTTAGATTAAAAGTATTTTTTTCAATATGTAAGATATGATAAATAATTGTTTTTGAAAACATGTTCCGTTCTGATTTGTTTATGAAATTATTCATGTTCATTGATACAATTATTTCAATAAGTTTTAGTATTCCTATTTATTTGTAAAGTCAGTTACATTTACAGAGTTGGAATGTTGTCTTCAGATGACAAGGATGACAAGGTAAATCAATAGCCTGATCCATAGAGTGACACCAGAGACTTTAGTTTAGCTATATTTTTTTATTTTTAGACATCAGACCTTATTCGGTTATTTGGTTCAGTATTTTCTTTATAAATATATTTTATTTTATTTTATTTTAGTTATTTCAATTCTATTTTATGAGATGTAATAGGCTAGTTTGATCTCAGTTTATGGATATGGATTGTCATACTATGATTTTAGATTTATGGATAAAGAATTTTATTTATGGATTACGGTTTATGGATTTTATTTTAATGGAATGGTTATGGTTTGATTATGCAATTCCACTGCATATGTATGAAAAGAAAAAAAGATGAAAAATTTATAACCAATGTGAATGGCATTGGTATGAATGGATTAATGTCACGTGACAAAATTCGTAGCCACATGATATGGGTCTTAGGATGCGACATAAAAAACCACTAGATTTCGGTTCGTTATATTAATCTCTCCAAATTTTACAAATTTGAAGAGAAGGGGGAAAGAAGGCAATGTTTACAACCAAATTTGACTTAAAAGAAAAGACATATAGTAGAAGAAAATCAATTATTGAAAGAAAAAATTGGGGAGAACAAGCTAAGGTTGGTTACTAAAAATGGATAAATATTATCTAAAAAAGTAGATAACCTCTATAATGTGGCTAATAGAAAGGAATCAGTTACAACAAAGGTATACCCATTAGCAATGGAGCTATCAATCGGGTTGGGCTTAGCCAGGCTGAGGTCTGCCCAAACTCAGCCCAAATAAAACTTCAAGCCTAAAAGTTGGGCCTAAACTCAGCCCATTTTAAAATAATGAGATTCGGCTTGAGTTCGGGCTGCCCAAATTAAAACACATTTATTAAATTTTGGGTTGATTTTAGGCTCATAATTGCCCATAAATGCATATTATGTAAGTTTGTTTAAGCAGTTGACACTTGAACTATTTGTTGATAGTAATTTTGTTAAAAATATATGGATCTAAAAAGAATAAAACAAAATATAGACTAAATATGAACATATAAATAAAAACACTATTTGCTAACTAGTTTGGGTTAAGCCTCGGGCTGAACTTGAGCCAGCCCAGAATTAGGTCAGCCCAGCCTAATTACTTTTCGGGCTGGACATGTCAGGCATGGGCCAGCCTGGCCCAATTGATGGCCTTAACTAGCAACAAAGAAGAAAAGAGAGAAACATTATAAGATAGGAATTTTTGCCAAATTGGTTCAAAATTTTGGCAAAATTGACAAGTAATGAGGTAAAAATAATTATTTACTAAATTGGTTGTTTAAGGGTTGAAATTGGAAAGAAATAGGTAATTACTAGTTAATAACTTTATGGTTTTCCTTTTATACCGCTAGCCCAACGATTTGAATTTCTCCTCTATTTCTAATCTTCTTTGTCTTCCCCACCTCTACAATCATCACGACCAAAAAAAATGAAATCTCTCCATCTCTCCTATAACACACACACACACACTCTCTCTCTCTCTCTCCCTTTCCAAGATATCATGAAAGCACAGTGCCACCGATTCCATCATCTTCTTTGTCTTGGCCTCTTGTGGTTGCACAAGTAAAACTAGTGATAAATGCTACCACTCTCTCTCTATCTCTCTCGCTCTTCCTATAACTTTCTTTTTCTCTCTCCCTATAACTCTCTCTCTCTTTCTCTTCCTGTAACTCTCTTTTTATCCCTCCTTGTAACTCTCTCTCTTCCTATAACTCTCGTTTCTCTCTCTCACTATAACTCTCTCTCTCTCTTCCTATAACTCTTTTTTTTCTCTCTCCATGTATCTCTCTATCTCTTCAACCATGGTTTTGGGTTAAAAAAGTAATTAACCATCATTACAAACTGATTTCATAAATAGTTATTTTTACCTTGTTATTTGGCATTTTTGCCATAACTTTGAACCTTTTGGGAAAAATCCCTATAAGATATAACTGCCTTAGGACTTCTATATATTAAAGAGGGGATTTTTCCCAAATGGGTTCAGAGTTATGGTGAAATTGCCAAATAACAAGGTAAAATTAACTATTTCTGAAATCGATTTGTAATGATGGTTAATTACTTTTTTAACCCTAAACCATGTTTGAAGAGAGTGAGAGTTACATGGAGAGAGAGAAAAAGAGAGTTATAGGAAGAGAGAGAGAGAGAGTTACAGTCAGAGAGAGAAACGAGAGTTAGAGGAAGAGAGAGAGAGTTATAGGGAGGGAGAAAAAGAGAGTTACAGGAAGAGAGAGAGAGAGAGAGAGAGAGAGAGAGAGAGAAAGAGTTACATGAGAGAGAAAAAAAAGAAACTTTTAGGAAAAGAGAGTTTTACAGGAGAGAGAGAGAGGGCATCTATCACTAGTAGACAGAGATGATGATGGAATTGGAGGCACTGTGCTTTCATGATATCTTGGAGAGGGAGAGAAAGAGAGAGAGTGTGTCTTACAGTAGAGAGATAGAGAGATTTCATATTTTTTGGTTGTGATGACTGTAAAGGTGGGGAAGAGGGGTATAAAAGGAAAACCATAAAGTTATTAACCAGTAATTACCTATTTCTTTCCAATTCTAACCCTCAAAAAACCAATTTAGTAAATAATTATTTTTACCTCATTGTTTGGCAATTTTGCCAAAATTTTGAACCGATTTGGCAAAAATCCCATTAAAGAGTTGCATATAGGAAAAAGACTTCTCCAACACACAACTCTCCAACAACAAATGTGACAAGAATATGTCATTGGTTTTTGGAGCTGATATATTTTCTTTAAGTTTGTAGTATAGTCTTAGATTTCAGCATTTTCTTTAGAGTAACTTAAACCAGTTAGTCATTGGTCCATTAACAAAGCTTTCATTTTGCAATATTAAATTTCTTTCAGCCGCTTGTGGCATTTTGGTTTAAAAGTCCTTTTACCAATCAGCTGAATCAATTTGGTGGCTAAACAGACGGCTGAAAAGTCATTTTTTGATCACTTGGTCTAATTTAACGCATGGGTCTTAGGAAAGTCCGGAGACTGATATATATGTGACACTGGCACGTTCACAGTCCCAATTTCTGGCCAATTTTACCATGGAGTAACTATGTGCACCACTTGGTAGGTGAGTTCCGACCAATTTCTGGCCAATTTCACTTTTTGATGCCATGTATCCACCCCTGCATATGGGCTGACCTTAGGCGTTCGTTATGGGGCACCCCAAATCCTGGGGATCATTTTTCCATTTGAGGGTCCCTAGCTTGAAAGTGTCGGATTGGTGTCGATTGGATTCTAACTAATACATGGTGGGGTATGGTCACTGATTCTAACAATCTGAATGGTGACCACCTATCTCCTCCTAGGGCTAATACATGGAGGGTATTATCGATGATTGTGTTGCTATTTCCATCTAACCCATCATTCCCCCATGGGCTACTGTATTGTCAATCCCCACCATCCCTAAATTCTTCTATTTGGCAAAACTCATCTGAAAATCTGAAAGTTACTTCTTCTAAGCCGAAAGGCCGAGGAAGATATAGATTGCTTTGAAGAATCAAAAGTGATCGTTATAAATATAACTGTGCTATATTTTTTGTGTTAGCATGTATTATTGAGATTAAGATTTTTCTACAGCGAGAATGTAACATTTTTTAGGTTCATTAAAATATAAACATATATACCTTCCATCATCAATGTGTTTTGATAGAATTACCCCCTTTACAGGACATATGCCGTGTCTTGATGTACCCCCAAAAAGCAACAAGATTCATCTGGCTCAGTTGGACCATGGACAAGCTCCTCTTTTATTGCTAATGTTGTTATGATGTCGATGATGATGTTAGGAGAAACAGAAGTCACAAAACGATAACTACAAGAATATAGAGACAGACAAGCACAAACTGAACAGTAACTTCAACGCAGAGTCGTATAATGTTATGTAACTTAGGAATGTAGTATCGTTTACTGTTTTTTCTTTCTCCTCTACTCTATTCTAATCCCCACTTCTTTCTGACTTGCACGAGTAAGTCATAAACCTTGCGTTGGTCAGGAAGAGAATTGGATACACTTTCAATCTCCATGCACCTCTTCCCCCATGCAACCAGCTTTGGGCATTCAGCTTCCATGCTGAAGTTCCCCAAGGTCTCAAAGGAGTAAAACCAGCTGTAATAGGGGATGAAGCTTACGTCCAGGAACCCATGGTCTCACCCCCAAAGTAGGACTTCTCTCCAAGCTCTCCTTCCATCAATTTCATGCACTCTATGAACTCTTCCTTGGCTACCTCTTGGTCTTCACCCTTCTTTGTCCATAGCCTCCTACTGCAGTCGTAGATCTGCATTTTCATATCCAATTTCAACATGTTAGGCTGTTTGTGCTTATTTTAATCATCTCTTGGTATTTTTGTTCATCTTCATTGAAAGAATAAAGAATGATATTTGATCTTCTAGGTCCTAGTTCGAATAGATGGTGAACATTCTCAACAACCTCAGAAAAAAAAAAAAAAACAGGGAAAATCCAAAAATGATGATAAAGAATAAAATAAATAAATAAATAAAGGTACAGAAAGTAGACATGGAAGAGAATCTAATAGTACTGTATGCATGGGCCATGGGCCTATGGCAGGGCCATCATTGTCTATTACGAGCTCAGGCCGGCCCAAAAGAACTTTCAGTTATTTTTTGGTAAAAACCCCAAAAGAACTTTGGCTTTCAAGGCCTAGGCTAAGAACTTGGGCCTAAGGTTGACTCTCTAACTGGTCTGGTTTCCAGGGATTTGGGTAAAATGTTTGGTTGCAATTGGGGAAGGTGTTAGACACCCAAATTACCCACATTTTGAGGGTGGCTCCTGTAACCTAGAAATTTCTAAATATTAGTAAGCAAGAATGAATTGATAATGTTCTTTAGATTTTTATTAGTCTAGACTACCCCTGTAGTATGATCATTGCAATTGAACTTAAGACATAGTCTCCGGCTATTTACATACCGGATCTTGTATGATTTAGTGTTCCTAGGGTTTTTTCGGGATCAAACTACATATAATTCTAAAGGTTTATAAGTCTTAGTAGTCAAGTGCGTCTGACTGTGAGCGTGAATAGGGTGTTGTTCATTTTAGGGTGTTTATATACTTACAAAGTACTCTCTACTGCTGAAATATGTTAGTAAAAGGGGGTCAGGACTATGTTATACCAATAAGTGTTTTAGGGACCTAATAATTGGGCTATAGCCAAGTCCTAGGGTCTTTGGGTTGTGAACCAGTACGACATGACCCTATGATAAGGTGGAGACTTATAAAAAGTCGGGAATGATTGAAAGATAATGATTGGGTCGGGTTACTCAACCGGATTGCACTAACGTAGCAATCACAACACCAGCATTGTCTCCCAGGTAAAATTCAGGTGTTGGATACTTAGATATCTGATATTGGGCTTAGTCTATGTTCAAAGGTTTACAGAAAGGTTTTGGAGGTTTAGAAGAGGGGTTTCCTATGGTTCTAAACAGGTGGAATTTCATTCCCACTTTCTAATTTGTTAGAAAGGCTAAAATTAGAATTTTCCAATTACCATGCCTAACTCTATGTACGCTTGAGATTTCACATAGTGAAAGTTCAGACATACTGCCTTGTATGGGCCCCACTTGACTTTTGGAGTTAATTTCAGATTCTGAAATTTACTTAGAAGGTGAATTCTGGTAGTTTTATATGTCTAAGAGTTACTATGGGTTGTGAGACATCTAGGGATAGAAATATATGTCATTTTATTTAGGTATGCCTGAATAATCAAGGTACACCTGAACATTGAGGTACCATGGTTTGTTAAAAAATAAAGATAAAAAGGGGAAACAGGCTTGTCTCCCCTATGTCCCACCATGGAACTATTCAACTGGGTTCAGGGGTGGGTTGATCACAGCAAGAGGGGTCTGAGAAGATAATAAAATGAAGAGAAAGGAGGGGACCAACCTGAATAGGAGCTTTCCTTCCTTGCTTTCTTTCTCTTTTTCTTTTTCTTTTCTCTTTTTTTCTCTCTTTCTTTCTTGAGTCAAATTCCATCACCTCCATTGCCATCCATCTATGCTACCCATGCACCAACAATATTGAAGAGTATGAAGCTTGCATTATTAGCTTAAAAGCTGTTATTGACTTAGGTATCACAAAACTTGAAGTCTTCGGCGACTCAGCTTTAGTCATCTTCCAAGCCATCGAAGAATGGTTCATTAAGGAGAAGAAGTTCCTAGATTAACTCTACATAAAGTTATTTAGCAAACAAGATGAATGACCAGATTTGACATAGAATAATGACAGTAAAAATTTAATTAGAAATAAATTATGGTAAAATACCCTAAACTTAATAAAATGGACTACAAAAATTAATCTAATTGTATACATTAGTTGGATAATATATAGAACAAGAATCAATCAAAAAAACATTTTATAGACAAAATTAAAATTTGGGCATTCCCCACTGCTCAATCTAGACAGGGAGGAATACCTTTTCTTAGTGAGCAAGGGGGACCCAACTCGGGGGGTCAAATGGTGTGATTTGGAGCTTAAATTTGGTGGGCTAGTAAATCATTATGTCAATGATTTTCAGTTCAACTTTGAGCTCCAAATTTGAAGTATGGAGGGACTTATGGTCCCTATACCATGGGTAGGTCAAAAAGAAAGCTAAAAAGGGGAGACAGACTTGTCTCTCCTATATCCCACCATGGAGCTATTCTAAGGTGTTCATGGGTGGATGATTACAATAAGAGGAGTCCTAAGGAGACAATAAAATGAAGAGAGGGGAGGGGACCAACCTATTTTTAGAAGATTTTCTTCATTTCATTTTCTTTCTTTCTTTCTTTCTCTTTCTCTTTCTTTCTCTTTTTCTTTTTCTTCTCTCTTTACTTTTTTCTCTTTCTTTTCTGATTTTTTTGTTCAGAGTTGTTCCTCATCCTCTTGAGCATGAAATTTGGGGGTATTTATTGGGGGGTTGAAGGGGGGTGAGGTAGTAGGGGGTGAGGTGGTTGGTGGAGGTAAGGAGGTGGAAATGGGTGGTGGGAAAGTGGGGTGAGGTGGCTAGGTTCTAGAAGAGGGGGGTGAGTTGTGTGGCTGAGGTAAGGAGGTGGGGGTGATTGAGGTGGCTGGTAGAGGTGGGAGAGTTGTGTGGAGGCTTCTAGAAGGGGGTGAGGTGGTTGGATGGGGTAAGGAGGTGGAAAGGATGGTGGGGCCCACTTGACATGTGTGTGGTGGAGGTGAGGAGGTGAGAGGGGTGGTGGGATCCATGGGGAGGGTGTAGGTCTTAGGATGGTGGTCCTAAGGTCTCCACCTTCTATTTGGAATATTCCAAATGGAGGGTGTATGGTTTAAAATAAGTTTCGGGGATATTTTGTATAAAAATAGGATTTTTTTGGAATAAGCAATGATTGTTTTTTCCGTATTTCTCCCCTTTAGTGTTTGGGCTTGCTTTTTGGGTCTTATGACTTTAAACTTCTCAAGGTTTATAAGCTTTTCGTATCTCCCGGACATTCTGATCCCAACGTAGTTGTAGGAATTAGAATCTGATTTGGATAAGTGGGTTAAAATTGGCTCTGAATGTTTCCGGACTGACTTGTACCAGTGAAGAAGGGGTAAGAAGGTAAGATTGATTTTTAAAACCTTCATATGAAAGACAGTCCTCAAGATTTGTGAACCATAAGCTCTGACTATTCATAAATCAGATGTTTGAGCTGAAAGTTATGTCCAAAACCCTAAATTATCCTAGACTAAACTCTGCTTGGACCTATGATAGGTTTTTTTTTGGGTTTGAATGGAGTGTGATAGTAACCATGATTGTTTGGTTCTTGGAGTTGTGATGCTATAGGGCCTAACAGGCAAAGAATCTGAGTCCTAGTGAATTCCCAGGAGATTTTCGAAGGGAGGTCACCCTAGTCGAGAAATGTGCCCTGTATTGGTGAAGAATAGGGTCATTGAGTTGTGATGGGTTTGTGAAAGGATTTTTTCATTACAACATTTATCGAAGATCTTGAAAAACATGAAAAAAATGAGTCTAACCTTGAAGGATTTGGACTTCTGGAGAGTTCTCGGGGGCTCACCGAGTGTCTATGGCTGATAGAGCTGATTTTGCTATATTTTGGGTGAATAATTGGACAATTGAGGGGCATTGTGCTCTCAAGGGTTTTTCTTGGAGAGATTTAGGGCTTACTAGGGTGTGACCAGCTGAGTTTCTGATTTGTGTCGAGTCTTTAGGGTTTTTTAGAGAGTGATTTTTGGGAAAAATAGTGTGTTTTGAGAGTGTGGGGGAAAATGGTAATTTTCTTACCCTTTTGTGCCTCAATATGGGAATATTGATGAACGCTAGAGAATCCTAAAAAAATGGGTTTCATAGCCCACAGTTTAAGGTCTTTAGAGGTGTATGGGTAAAATGGTCATTTTCCAATCCTTTGGGATTTTAATGTGGGAGGTCTTGTGAAATGTGCTAAATTCCAAATGTCTTAATTGTAAAGGATCTTTTGGAATGCTGTGGAGAAAATCAGTTCAAATAGGCTTTGATTTGAACTTTTGAAGGTTTAAAGGTAAAGTGGTAAATTGTCAATCTTTTGATGCTTCAATGTGGGAAGGTTTATGATGGTTGGCAAATTCAAGATGTCTTTATTATAGCAAAGATGTTAAAAAGTTGGATTCAATAGGGATTGATTGGGACTTCTGAAGGTGCAAGGGTAAAATGATAATTTGCCAGCCTTTAGATGCTTCAATGTGGGAAGGCTTATAAAGGTTGGAAAATTCAAGGTAAAATAGAGTTGATAGTTTGAAGCTAAGGACCCTCATAATCCTAGGGCATTTTCTGGAGAGATTAGGGTTTAGTTTGATTGATTTTTGGGTGGAGTTTGGATATTGACATTACGTTTGCGACCAGAGTTTCCTTTGAGAATGCCTAACTATTTGGGGCTCAGGGAGGGTTTAGGATCTGACTTTGTCTCTTGTTGAAAGAAGCTATCTAACTCCATTAATTAGCCCAAGTCAAAATTTGGGTGTTGACAACAACATGGAAGTGTACCCAACTTAGATGTTAGGCCTCCAGTTAGAGACAGATTTGAAAACTTGGTTATGGTTGCATTTAGTACTAAGGAGTTAGTAAATATGTCAACAACACCGGGCTTGGTGATTGAGTTCAAAGGTGGCTTAGACTATTAGTTTGAAAGAGAACTGATTGTATACCTTTTGGGGTTTGGTGGAGAAGATGATTAAGGAGCTTCGTTCAGTTTGGTTTAGTGAAATTCAAGCCGAGGTGGAGATTTGTTGGAAGTGTCCTGAGTGTACATGGCTTTTGAGCTATGCGTAACCCTTCATCCAAGGAAGTCATGCGTTTTTTTAAAATTTTGGTTATCTAGGACTCTTGAATACCACTTTGGAAAGTAGGGTTTCTTTGTTGTGTGTACGTCACCTATAAAAGGTGATTTTGTTGGTTTTGTGTGGCTGTGAGAAGACAATAGAAGACTTACAGAAGTGTGGCTGTGGAAGACTTGTGGCAGTTTAGATTTCATTAAGACTTTGTAAAAAAGCAGGAACGTATTTTGTGTGGAGAGTTCACAGGGTTTTACCTTTGGTTTTGAAACTCACCGTTATGCATTTTGTAATCTTTTTATTCTCCATTTTAGTGGAAGTTCTTGATCATCTTCGCCCGTAGATGTAAGCAACATTACTGAGCCACGTTAAATATTGTCTCTTGTGTGATTGTTCTCTGCCATTTTCTATATATCGCATTGTTACGTGCATCACATACTTGAATTTGATTCGTTGTATTGTTCTGACACAACAATTTTGCTATGAAATTGAATATTTCTTTACACTACAAGACTGTGTTCGGATTCTATTTCTACTTTAGTCTCAAAACTAGACCTACACTTATGCTTAATTAATGACATCTTTCATTTCACAAAAGTGTTTAATTCATAGAAACTGACTTATGCATCGAATATTGGGTTATTGTTGAGCAGTTGCAGGTGTTGATCATTCGCAAATTTTCTATGCGAACACACTGACACTTATGGCTACAACTTGAACTTGGCTTAACTCTATCGAATTCATCCTAACCTATCATATATGAGATTGTGTTTGCATTCAAGTCCACACAAAATATGGTTAGGTTTGGATTCATACCCGGTTAACTTGAGCTTAAGGATGAATATTTTCTCTTGTATTGTATTTAAATATGAATAAAAAATAAATGTGGCATGATACAAACGTAGATTTTTATTGGTCATCATTCCTTGACCAATACTCTTCTAACTGTATGTTTTGACTCGAACATATTGAATCAGTGATGTTTTTCCCTTGAGTCAAGTGATCATTCCTAAAATATGATGACAAAAGTGTTTAGAGGCACAACATTAATTTGAAATTGGACCATGTCTTCCAATTTTACTAGGTTAGACTGCTTGTTTTCTGAAGTTAGTTCTAATGTGGCTACCATTACGGGTGCAATTGGATTATAAGATTTGGGACGATGGGTTTGATTTCGGTCCACAAAATCCAAATTTGATAGAGAAGGAAAACCCAGGTAAAGTTGAGATAAATTTTCAGGAACCTAACCCTTGTCTTACATGCTTTTCTTGTCTTGCGTATTTATAAATGAACTTTCTAAAATAATAAATCTAGTTAAGGCAAGGTACGGACACATTTACATAATATCCAAATATTGGAAAAGGAAAGTTAAGGAATAAAATGGACTTCACTACAAAGATACCAACTTAGCCATTTATATAAGGAAAGAAATCTTAAGAGGTAAGAGGTTACCTTTATCCAACATTCCAAAGTGGAAATTTGAGTATATCTTGAAAAATTGTGCATTGTATTTCATCTTTTTAACTCTTATTTTATGTTCTTAATGACCATGGTTGCACACAGTGAACCGATTTTCAGACCGGTCAAGCTTCCCTCCGTATCCATTCGATTGCTGGTCTGGTTTTCATATATGTCCATTAATGCTCACATTTAAATTTTGCTTATTTTTTTATTGACTTTGGCTTGGACAATTCGATATGCTCCAACCCTCTTTATATATCCAGCTTTAAGTCTGTTACAGTAAGTAAATTAGATTTGGTTTGGCTCGGGTTGATTCTTGGGTTGGGTCAGTTATCTACATCATATGCAGCTGTAGCAATAAATAGTTTTGATAAAATTGTCTTCTTACTTAATGTACTACTAAGATAAAAGAAATAATAATTAGAAGTATGGATATGAAGGTGACCACTCCATAATGAGCTTTTATTGTACAAAATCTATTTTTGGCCCTAGTTTTTTAATTTGGCACTATATTTAAACTACTGTCTGTACTCATAAGCTATTATAAAAGGGACAAGAACAAGCCAATATAAACCATCATCACTACCGTTTGCTACCACAACATCAAAACATGAGTATTTTGAAGAGGGCATTGCTTATCCTTCTCTTGGCATTGGCCTTTTGTAAGTCCTCTGAAGCTGGAATTCTCAGCAAATACCATGTATACATTATAAACGACCTAGATCAAACCACTCCACTACAAATTCATTGCAAATCTAAAAACGATGATCTGGGTCTCCAGGCACTCGCATTTGGGCAGGAATACAATTGGAGTTTTCGTATGAATTTTTGGGGGAGAACCCTATTTTGGTGCAACTTTAAATGGGGGGACCTTGATGCAAACTATGACGTGTTTAGGCCCAATACAGAAGAGATTTGGTGCGGTGCTAAAGGGCAGTGCTTTTGGAAGGTGAGGAAGAATGGTATGTATTTTAGCAATCACCGAGAGGGTCAATATGATCTGATCCATAACTGGCCGCCGTCGCAATGAGAAATCAGTATCTTGTTTTGGATTCTCTACTGAAGCTACTTCACTAGTGAAGAAACCAAACTTTGAATTCTGAAATCTGATTGTGTTGTGGAGACTTTGAATAAAAATTTGTGCACTTGGTTCTGCTTTGGTTATTTGTTATTTTTGCTTGATTGTTTTATTTTTTTATTTTTAAAGGGTGTGATTTTTGTTTAGTGATTCTCTGCTGTAGCTTAGAGTGTGGCAATCGTGGATGCAACACATACCCCAAATAAGTGAAAAACACCTGCCAAATTTTAATATTTTCTGGTACGTGCCTGCGGCTTAAGGTCGGCCCATATACAGGGGTGGACACATGGTGTCGAAAAAAGTGAAAATTACCCCCAAAAAAACCCCAGGATCTGGTGTGTCCCCTTAAAGAATGCCTAAGGTCCACCCTGGGGCGGACACATCCATACCGAAATGTGAAAAATACCCCCCCCAAAAAAAGTGAATCATTTTTCGGTGTTGATGTGTCCACCCTTGTTGTAGGGCTGACCTTAGGCATTCTTTAAGGGGGCACACCAAATCCACACCATCCAAAAAAGTGTAAATCACTTTTTTGAAGCCATGTGTCCACCCCTGCATGGGCCGATGTTAGGCGTTCATTAAGGGGGCACACCAAATCTGTGTTGGGGTTTGCCTAATGATGGTACTTTCATTATTTATTTATTTTTCTGATTTTCTTTCTTCTTTTTAAATATGTATTTTATCTTTATTGTTTTGGTTTCAGAATTCAACATTCAAAATCAATAAATAAGAGAAGAAATGAAGGGGAGGAGGGGAGGGGGGGATGAATAAAAACAGAGAATATAGAGATTTACATCACTAAGCAAGGCTGCTTATATCCACAGGTAAACAACCCTTTGCTTTAGTGTATATAGATTACGGATTTCATATTTTATCTTCAAGATAAATAATTAGAGAGGAAATCCTTAAATCTCTCTACAGTCGGAAAGGTCATATTACAGATAGAAAAGTGATTTTGATTTGACTGAAATTTGATATTTAAATCTTGAGGATATCAAAGTGGCTGTGATAGGCCCGTTTGAACTGTAAAGTGATTTAGAGCTGTAGACAATTTCGGTAAGCCAATAATAGACAATAGAAGATGCCTAGAATTATAGGTATAGAGGGGTGAATGCAATCATCCATTATTAAAGAATTTGGACACTTGGGCAATCATCCATTGAAGGTAAAAGGGGGTCCTTTGTGTGATAAATTCTCTCTGTCGGACCCATCATTTCTTCAAGTTGCTAAAATAGGAGAAGTCATTTACCAAAGAAATCAAGGTGACCGCAGAAAGTGAAAATGCAAGTCTTAATCTAATTGTCGGGAATATGTAGGTACTCGAAATGCAATCTTGGGCACTATAACAGCCTTGGTAGTTGGTAAGCCTATAGACAGGTAGGGGTGAGCATGGACCTAGGCCAGTCTGAACCTGACCCAAAAAGCCCGGTTCGAGGCCCAAACTTTATTTTAAGGCCAATCTTGGGCTTACCTCTGTCCAGCCCAAGGCCCAAACTTTATATATATATATATATGGGGAATGCTAGAATGCATTGCTTAAAGGGCACATTAGCATCTTACCCAAATTTGGTTGGACCAAAATTACCCATGACTTTATGACTTCCAAACATGGTTTTATTTTGATTCGGAATCTGCCGGGACCGATCCGATTTTAAGGGTCAACTCGGATTTTATTTTGACTCGACCGATCCAACTCGGGAATCAGCCGATCCGACTGTGGATTGGCTTGGATCAGCCAATCCAACTCTAGAATCGGTTTTGAATTTATAATTTTTTTTTATTTTTTTCAAAATTTGAATTTAAAATATTTTTTAACATTTTTTTTTTTTTTTTTGCACCGGATCTACTGAGTCAACTCAGAATCGGTCCGGATCAGCCGATCCGACTCGGGAATCGGCCAAGACCGATTTGGACTCCGATTCCGAGTTTTTAAACCATGCTTCCAAAGTAGAATGAGGGGTTTATTTGGTATTTTACTTTTTCACATCTTCTATTTCCACTATTTCCTCTCAAAACTAACGACTAACCTTCCTTTTTCCTTTTTTCTGTCAGGAAATAAAAACAGAAAATCCATATAGGAAATTCATGTTCATCATTTGTTTCTTTTTTTGCATAATTGTATTTTTTTTCTTTTGAACAAAAGGGTATTTATGTAGAGTAGAAGTTTCCAACATTATGCTCTTTTTTTCCCTTTTAATGTTCCTTCTCTTCTCATCCTTTCTTCCTAAGCCATTTCTTTTCTTATCTTTTTATGTATTTTGACAAAACTCAAGTTGTTTCTTCAACCTTTCACCATATTTGCGCATGTCTACCTGGATTGGTGTGTCTCTATATCCCGGTAGCCAACACAAAAACCAGAAACCTCCACCTTCATTTAAGCATCTTTGTGTGCAGCAGCCAAAAATTTACTTCCATCGGCATGTCTTTGTGCCAACAACCAACCCAAAAACCAAAAGCCTGTACCTCCATTTAGGTGTCTCTATGTGCCGGCAGCCAAAAAGCCACCTCCATCTATGCCTGTGTTCTGCAACCAACAACTCCATGAACATGCATTCCCTCCCATGGCTAAGCACTATATGTATTTTTTGAAATCTTTTTTATTTTTTTATTTTTTTTATCAATGCATCAGTTTGGGTGTACTTTTTTGTCTTAGATTTATTTGATGAGTGGTTGTTAGGGAAGATGGAGTAAAGGGAGGAAAAAGATGGGATTGAGGATGTTATCAATATTTCATAATTCAATTAGTAAAAAATAAATAAATAACAAAAGGTTGTGTTTGACTCTTTGTGAAATCAATGAATTTTTATAATAAACAATTCTTAAAATTTAAATATATAGTTTTCTAAGTTTTTAAAAATTAATCAATTTTTGTATTTCAATTGGTTAGAACATTACTATATCACATAATAGATCTTAAGTTCAAACCTCAATCTCAATATTAATCCTGATGAAAACAATGGGCCAGGGTTTTGGCCTAAATATTTTTAAAAAATAAAATTCAAGCCTAGACTGGCCTAATATAACAGGTCTGAGCCCATGCCTACAATGGCCCGACTCAAGCCCAGCTTGGCCCATGCCCACCCCTATAGACAGGTGGATTTGCAAGCTCCTCAATGTGTTGGATAAATCCTCTTTTGGATTGCTTCCCACATTGGTCCTATTTATGATATTTTCTCTTGCCCATCAGGTTCCCTTCTTTCTTTCTTTTTTTTTTTTTTTTCCAGTATAGGCAGCACACCACCCTCAATGAGGGAGGAGAAACATTCTCCTCTAGAGCCCTGACCAGCCAGCAATAGGGGCTAGAGAGTTATTATAGCTAAACGGATTGAAATCAGGTCAACAGTGACATGAAATGAAACGAGAAAACAAAAATGCAAAAGAACATTCACACAAATAGCAAGATTATGAAAGTTCATATTTCAAATCTAGGATTTGAAAATTGTGTGAATAAATTCATCTCCTGCAATCCAAACACATCCATTTCACACACAAAAAGAAAAATAAAAAAATCAAACACATCCTAAAAGCACACTCTTTTGCTTTTTTATATGTACATAAAAGCAGAGAACTTGACGGGGAGGCCTTCTTTGCTTCTCTACACATGTACCTACAACACGTGACTTACTTCTATTCAGCTCTTTCACGACCTTTTCTCTATAACTTCCTATTTTTTCTCTCATAGTTATCTCTCTAATGCACCTTTAATCTTTCCTTATTCAACTATCTCCCTAAATCACTCTATATCTTTCCTATTTTATATTTCTAATGCTCCCTCCCCTATTTCGTCCTTAATCTATCTTCTCCTAAATTCTCTCTCATATACCTACTAAATCAATCATGTTTCTATATTATTCTTCCCTCTATCCTCTCTTTCTTCTTATCCCTTAAAAATATCTTTTCTTCACTCCTCTTTTATCTCATATTGTAAATGCACTTTTCTTTACATCTTTATTTTTTGGGTAAAGTACATCTTTTCTTTTCTCTTCTAATTACATTAATGAATT
The DNA here is from genome assembly GCA_025762735.1 of Platanus orientalis. Classification (NCBI taxonomy): domain Eukaryota; kingdom Viridiplantae; phylum Streptophyta; class Magnoliopsida; order Proteales; family Platanaceae; genus Platanus; species Platanus orientalis. The sequence continues at coordinate 2,140 of JAOXJP010281387.1, read as the reverse complement.
CAAAATATCTCTCAATAGCAAAAAAAACCAAATTCTCGACTTTTTCAAATGAATAATTTTTCAATATGTTCTCTCTGCAAAATTTTCTCTAATTAAAGTCAATAAAAAACATTAAATCTCTTTTAGTCTCATTAATCTCTCTCCCTTGATTCTGTATCAATACCTAGCGGTTTCTCTATTTTAAATTGAGTCCAATAATAACAGGTTTCCTTATACAGATTTATTTTCCTATTAAAAATTAAAATAATAATTAATTTCCTTTTTCCCTTTCTAACCATGGGTTAGTACTTTCAGTAATTCTCATATTACATCTCCACATCTTCTACATCCAAAATCACGATTTCTTCCCTTTCCACATTTTCTATTTTGGAATCTTCATAGGAAGACTAAGGCTTTGCTTGGTTGCTAGTTAAGTAATGAAAATAATGGAGATTGTTGGAAAACAGTAAGGATTATCAAAGAATCCGAATGGAGTGGCCTTGCTCAAAATTCGATTTTGGAACGAAATATGTTACACATTTTGAAAGTGAGCAATATAGCCGTTGGAGGTCTCTTTTGAAGATAGTTTAGAAGATTGCCACCTTCGCTGGTTAACTAGTCTTCTCCGAACGACCGCTTCGTTGAGTATCTTCTCGTCTCCCCTCTTCTCTCTCTTTTCCTAATCTCCATCTCCTCTCTTGTTTATCCTTTTCTCTCGTTTCCTTCTCTCCTCTTCTTCTCCAACTAAGCTCTTCCAAAACTACTTCTCCCTCCACACTCGATCCATCTGTTCGATAGGCACGTTCTTAGTCTCTGACAAATAAGAATATCCTCTGCTCAAGCCCCCAACTGTAAACAAGATCCGTTGATCCAATTTGTCTACCATCGATATCAAAATGAAGGTTGAACTAGCATCCACAACCCCTGTAACGACAACAGACATTAGCGATGCATTCTCGCCGAACCCAATTGTTGGCACATAGAGAAGGAAATCATATTGATTCCTGTCACTTGTTGGAAGAATGGGATTGAGATTGCCATCACTAGTTAAGGTCTGTATTTTTTGTCAAGCTTTGGTTGGACATCTGGGAACCCTCTGACCCACTGCAGTAGGCCTTTTAGGGGTAGTTGGTGCGTTGGATTAGGCTATTGGAAGTGTCGGGGAGGAAAAAGATTCCAAGGATTAGGATTGAAGCTAGGAATGCAACCCTGGAAAGGGAGATTCGCAAACCCAACCATTTCTAATTAATCTTCTGGATTCCATAGTGAGAGTTGCTGATAGAACGCCATGCCAACATAGAACTAGAATCTATTGTTAAATAGCCCCCTGAATTGTGGTGGAACCATATCTGAGATATATAGAGGGACTAACTGCCAAAACAATGAAAAACACCATAGATGACCAGATGAATGAGAAAAACCCATTCACCACCCCCCCCCCCCCAACACACACCAAAGAACATTGGTAATGACCAAGATATGAGTTGCGAATTACCCAAATATGAGTGTTTTGTCACATGGACTTGCACTTTAATCTTGATTTTGATGATGAGGTTTTCCTTATCAACAAGTATAAAGAGTCACTTGTCAATTGTATCACATGAGAAAGAATTCATAGTTGAATAGATTTCACTGAAACTTACCACCGGCTTCTATTTAGGGGTGTCAACAAGCCGAGATTTGCCCAGCTCAGCTTAGGCTCGTCACATTAAGGCCAGGCTCAGGCTTGGCTCAGGCTCGTCACGAGCCTGAGTCGCTGAGCTCAAGCTCGGCTCAGCTCAGCTCACCAGAAAAAACAGAAAAAAAAAACTATCCAACTTCCTAATGGTCCATTAACCTAATTTCATTAAAAAAATATATATTGTTACTATATGTAATTTGGCAAAATTATATTGTTTTATTGTTACTATATATATATTTTATTTAAACATTATACTAACAAATCAACCGGTGCAAACACGGGTGAGTGAACAACAATTTATAAAAATAAATAAATTATACAAAAAAATAAGTATAAAATTAACATTAGTTGTCAATATGTGAGAATCTTAGATAGATGTGACTAATTAAAAAATTTTAAATATAATTAAATAAGGAATCAAAGCAAATATTGAGGAATGAATAACTAAATTATAGTAATTACTAATAAGACATCAATCAT
>JAOXJP010281386.1:0-33879 GCA_025762735.1 Platanus orientalis | reverse complement strand
TCAAAAACCTCCAAAAAGTGAATTGATTCCACCCCCGAGTGGTCCCATCAGGGGTGTGGTACATACGATATCATCCCCTGCGGGCCATGCCAACCAACACTTTGGAGAGTATAGTTTAGGTTTGGGTTACTGCTTAACCATGACTCTGTCCTGGAAACATGGAAGTTGGGGTGGCGCAGGTGTCGTCATCTGGTGTTGCTTGAGAGATTGGTCTTGCTGCCGGTGTCACAATATTTGGGGCACTTGGACACACTGAAGGCATTGGGGCCTTCTTTTGTGAGCCTTGTAACTATTTGGCATGAAACTCCCCACCACAACCTGGTAAATTAACCAGAACCCATATGGATTATCAACAAATGTTGTGCGATAGCAATGTCATCAATCTAATGAGCGTTTGAGCACCAAAGTATATTGCAAACAAGGTTTAAAATTGCAATGGATACTTCATCATAAATAAAATTTAGTCAATTTTCACTAAAAAGCTTCCAAATAATGGAAATTTTGTGAAAATTAAGGAAATATTGGAAAATGTACAATATGAAAATTTGTATAAAAACTTTAAGAAACGTTAAAATAATCATGAATACACTAAATGGACTCAAAAAATTACAAAAGCATTTATACATAACAAGCAAGAGAGGTTTAGAGGACTAGCATAATAGCTGCCAAAAAGATACGGTTCATAATTGTTATATTTTATTATGGTAAAATTCTAAATTGAATCTTATAACTTGTGACTTTATGAGATTTATTGTAAACCATTAATTGGATTATTACATTTTGTTTATGATAAGATTCAAAATTGAATCTTATAACGTTTGATTTTATGAGATTTATTGTAAACCATTAATTGGATTTATTGTGTAAGGTGCTCTCATCTCATGGGTGTTCGTACCTGACAACTAAGTGAATAAGTGAATTGATAGTTGTTCCGTACCTGCCAAAGACAGTTAGGGTAGAGTTATGACGAGGAACCCCGCTATGCTCGGATCAGGGTAATTTGGCTCGGTAAAGGCAAGCCCGCCTCCACTAAGTGAACGACTTAAAATAAATGACTTCGCTTTATTGGCAGCGGCAGCAAGCCCTTGTTTAAGAAGAGTTATACTTGACATATATTGGAGCAACCAAAAGGGTAGCCAACCAATGTATGATGTAGTTTAAGAAGAAAAAAAAGGGTATCTCCTCTCCAGAGATGGTGATGAAGATATGCACATGAAATTGAGAAAGAAGTCTTCATAAAGTAGAATACAATGCACTCAGAGGAACCTTTGTAGAGAGTGCACATCTTCCTTTACATCTAATTTCTTTTATTTTTTTTCTCATATTTCATTTTTCATGTTATTTTTTTCCATTGTTTTATTTAATCTTGAATATTTTGGTATATACACATTGGAAAACCAATTTTCTTTTGTCTGTAGTGGATTTCTTGTGCTAGTGCGGTGCATTTGGAGGTATTTAGTGTTTTTTGGAAGTGGGCATCAAAGAGCACTCTAGATGGTCCGACATATTCACTTTAAGGACAATGTTTTGCACACATAAACACCAAACTAATAAGTATCCTAACCCCTATTCTCTATTTGTTTATTTTTCATATACATATTTAAAGCTTATTGAACCTTTGATGGCATTGTTGCAATCGAAATTGGTACAATACATAAATTTGATTATTAGCATGTGTTTTTGTTGAATTCACTAAATCTATAAATATTTATGCTAATCTCTTTAGATGTTTATAACCTAATAGTATGTGATAACGTGTTCATTTCAATTACTGAGGTAATGAAGATTGTTGTAATTTATGTAATCTATCTGTGTTTTTGAAAGACACCTTCAAAATTATAGAGGAAAATCCCAACAATTATCACTCTAAAACATTTTTTTCCTCTCTATGTAAATCTCATTCAATAAGGTCAGATAAACATTCTAAACCAAAACAATGATTCTTGCATCATGTTTTACCTCTCCCAATGCCACATAGACTTTTTAGCTGGCTTGTCCCTATCATGAACGATGTAGCTTTTGTCTTCTTGTCTTGCATATCTACAGTATTGATGCCTAAGCCATAATGTTATGAAAAATGGCCACTTATTCACAAATCAAAACTCGCACCCTTCTTTCAAGGTTTGAGATTATAAGGATTATGATAGTAGATTCCCAACAATGGGTACTTGAGTCAAGGTCACTAAGATCTTCGGAAAATATTCATGTAATAAATTTTTTTGGGTGAATAGTTGCATCAAAATATTGGATATCTTTGATCAATTTATCATTGAAATTAGGGAATATTTATTCTCCTTAATTTTAATTTTTCATCCTAAAAAGTTAAAAACTTTTGGCAAAATGTTGTTCCTCTTGATTTTTACTTTGTGGCCCAACAAATAGATTTTTTTTAATTTTAAATTTCATGAAAATTTAGAACCATGATTGCATGTGCCATCACAAGTTAGATTTTAAAAGCACAACCAACCCAAGTGTGAATCATCTACATCCTGGTTTTGAGTGTTGAAAATGAATGGTTTTTTAAAGGTTTCCAAAACCTCTATTAAAACCTTTTTCAAAGTGTGTTTTCAAAATTTTTAGTTTTCCTTTGTTTTAAGAATAGTCCCACATCGCTAGATTGGAAAACTTTTCAGCATATAAGTTAAAACACTTCCCTACCTCTTATGTTTGAGAGAACTCTCTCTCATGTAGCGGTGGAGCCGCACGCATGCGCATTAGCTCGGGTTCAAGTGCAAGTTCGAGCAAGGGCCTGGGCGTAAAGGTATTTGAGGTACACTTTACACTTCGCACATGCACATCGTTGTAGAGTCACATTAGGTTGCAAGATTCTTTTTCAACGTCCAATATGAGTTCTCAAGGAATCTTGGTTAGTCGCGACTAAATGGCTAATTGTCACGCCCTGAAACCCACACTCGTAAATTAGAGTAATATATGTGGAAGCACACAAACGCGGCGTCATGGATCTTGGAGTATGACATTTTGACTCTTTTGTTGAGGAAAGAGTGCTTACATAATTTACCTAAATTGCAGCATATTCATAAAATTTTCATTTTTTATCCAATTAAACCCCCCAATTACAATGACAGCGTAGTGGAAACATAACCATAAGATAATAACATTCATCCATAAAGTACAACAGAAATATAAACATACACATTCTAAAATACACAGTGGAAAGTAACTAAGAATTTCATATTCATACCAAATAAACCACAATTCTTCAATCTAACATTAATAATAGAAGGCTATCCAAGTGGTCATCATAATCTCATCCAACCAACTAGAAAGAACTAAACATCCAAATGAATCATGTCTCAATACATCGTTGTCTCATACATGAGTGCTAAAAATAAAACTGATAGAAAGGAAATAACATAAACAATCATCTCGTCCCCATGGGCCATCTCTAGGACTGGACCTACAAGCAATCACGTACTAGGAGACACAATCTGAAATGGTGTTAAAAACACAGATAAGCTACAAAGCCCATGAGAGAACATATATAATGTCCCACGAAGTAAATCGAATGTGCACAAATATGACTCAATACCAAATGGAACATACATAACGTATATGAATCAAACTAGCTATACAGTGATCAAGGTCTAGTAAAGGCGGTAAAAGTAAAAAGTCAAATCAACAGAAGTCCATAATTGGAACAGGTAAAGTGTAAGTCATAAAGAAAGTGCAACATGCAATACAAATGTTTATTACAAAATACTCATACGTAAATATGCATTAGCACCTCTTAAATAGCAGCCTTAGCTAATAGATGTTAAAACCGAATGTTTGTTCATGGAAGACTAATGTAGCTCTCAAACCCACATAACCTATGAAGGAATCTTAACAAAACACACCTTGGATCAAACCAACTTAACCCATGTAGGGTCTCCAACAAAACTAAAATCTCTTATAACCCAGGTAGGGTCTCCGACAAAACTAAAGTCTCATACAAAACTAGTGGGCATACAGTCTGGGTACCTAAAATGGGTTGTAAGACCATCATCACCTATTAATGTGATCCAGTGGTTGGGTACCTGAAATGGTTCATAAGACTGTCAGCACCTATTAATGTGTCCCAGTGATTAGGAACCTGAAATGGGTCATAAAACCGTTTTCACCTATTTATGAATCACGGTGATTGGGTCAAGCCAAACCTTTAACATAAACGGTACTTTAAAATCCATGTATATGTAGAGCAATATGTAACTATATAAAGATACAATGCAGGAAATGTCCACGTAGCAAAAACCCATAAGTAAGATCATGCTAAAAGCCGAATGGAAAGTAATAACTCATACTAACACCAAAACTAAATGCTCGAAAATTTCTCTTCTAACTTTTCAAAACCAACAATAGTATAAAAGTCTTAAGGAAGACATATGTATGCAATGACAATAATACGGAGTTCATCAGATTGAGTATAAGTGGATAGTATTAGTGACTAACTACCATATGAAATAGAATAAGGAACAAAGCTTAGAGCTAATTAAATTAAGAAGAGACTAGCAACTAGCCATAATGATATGAATAGAATCTTAAGTATGGGAAAATCAAAGCAAACATCAAGCATAAGAAGTAGAAATCATTTTTTCTCTTTTGAATTTCATAAAGATTCAACCTTTCAACTTTCAATCATAATGAGAAACTTAGGATTTCAATGAATCTATAGTAATAGAACAAGGGAATGAGTAAATATTAAATAAAACATGTTCAAATTTGAATAAACTTAGTAATACGTACATGGAATCTAGAATTTTATACAAACAAATGTTTCTACTAAGACACAATGGAGAGAATCCTTATGTGGAATATGTAGAACCATCAAATTTGCATAACTCTAGCAAAAAGTGATGAAAAACTATAATCTCATTCAAAATAACAATTACAAGTGCAAAAAAATCAAAGGAGTAAAAAATCATTGTAAGAACTCACTAATCCTCCATGGATCTAGTGTATGGATGAAGGAAAACTTACCAAACATAAAAAAAAAGGTAAACAAATAATGAAGAAAGTAAAATATCAGTCAGAAGAACAAAGGAGTTGCACATCATGTATGAGCACTCACTATTCTTAGCCTTCTTCTAACTCACGATGAACCTATCTCACTTTTTTTTTGTTAAAAATATTTTTTTACACTTCGTAAGAACATTCCTATTGATGTGTCATATATACAATAAATGTGCAATAGTAGAAAACACTGTAGAGATTGCATTTATTAGAGTCAACTTGCTACTCATCACAATAACATGAGGAAGAGCACTATCATCAATCAAACCACACAAAATACCCATTACCTATATAAAGTTATCTTCTCTCTCATAATGGAGACATGTGAAAGCTATAAAGGTCATATCAATGGATGTCAATCCAACAATCTCCAAAAATGACATACGATACATATTCGTCTTGTAGGTGCAATCCATGATCAAAAGATGCGAAAATGCATGAAACAAGTCCAAACTAACCGGGTGTATCCAAAACAAATTAATCACAGTCTTAGAATCATTGATTTTTCTATGTCACTCGATATATCTATACTCTGCCAATTGTCCTGGCAGTTGCTGCATATGAGATCTCACATCCTTCTTCTTCATTTTATATTTTAGGTGTGCATTGTATATCAACTTCATTGTGGTAACATTGAAGGGGTCTTTTTGTTTAAATGCAACCAAAATGTTCTTTGGTTGTACCATACCCTTGCATATGTCAACCAACATCGAAGTATCTTCCTCTGATAATCTTCTAGCAGATGAATATCCTTCAAGATGATCTGCAGCCAGATGATTATGCACACCACATACTATTAACAAAATCCAATCATCATTAGTGGGTAGCTTTTTGTCATTCAATTCAAATAGACATCCACATTTCTTGGTACCTAACACTACATTTTTTTTTCTTGTATGACATCTTTATTTTTCTTATACCCTTTATACTGCCTACTCCTCTCACATGCAAGGGTAATTCTTGGTTTCCTTGAAGAACAACCAGAATCTAACTTCTTAATGGCAATGCAAAAACCATTTCTCCATCCAACATTAGCCGCTCACTTACATAATGTTGTTCAGCTCTTGAATATCTATATATAAAACAATAACATAAAAATCAAAGCACAATAACTCAAACAATCTTCAAACAATAACTCAAAAATAATTCAAACAACTTTACCTCATACATGATAAACTCATTGGTATAAGTCATTATCATCTCAACGAAAACCTTACTGAATTGGGTCGAAATATCACCCTTCAATTGGAACATCACAACAAATGGGTCAATATACACATTTGTAAAAAATAAAAAATAAAAGTATGTTCAGCCACTCTTGGCCAAATAGAGCCATTATGTTTGGCCAACCAGGGTCAAACAAAATGGTTCTACTTGGCTTTTGTTGGCCGAACCAAACACGAAAAGAAAAAAAAAATACTTTGAAACAAAAAATATGTATCGTGGAGTGATTTTCTTGCTCTGGTTCAACTCTTTGATGATCCATTGAGCTTTTACTATACTTTAAAACAACAATGAGTGAGAGAGAGAGAGAGAAGGGTTTGGTCTTAGAGAAAGAAAAAGGGGTTTGTTAGGAAAAAATGAGAATTTGATTAAGGAGGTGGGGGTTTAAGGGAGTGAGAGGGTGGTGGGTGTGGAAAGAAATCATATTTTTGGTATTTGGGTTAACAGGAATATATAGGGGTAATTTTCATCAAGGGTAATTAATGGAATTTTGAAAAAAAAAAATTAAATGGAGGGTGAAAAGAAATTGTTGGGGTGTATATAGAAATTCTCATAAATAGGTGTCCAAAAAGAGACCAAATTCAAAAACATATCATGTGTTAATCTGTGATACGATTACTAGGATTTTTCAGCGGGAGTTAATATTCGCACCTCAAGTTTTTGTAAGCACACCTCACTTTTTTTTTCTTTTATACCCCTCCCAAATCCCCTCTCCTACTTAAAATACCCCTCCCTCTATCTCACATCTCATCCCTCCAACGGTAACCCACCTCCTGCGTCAGCAGCAACCCCTTCGGCGAAGGCCTCCACCCCTCCCTCTCTCTCTCTCTCTCTCTTTCTCCCACACCCCCTCTCTCTCCCTCTTCCTCCCTCTCTCTCTTCTTTTTTCTCTCCCTCTCTCTCTCTCTCTCTCTCTCTCTCTCTCTCTCTCCCCTTCAATTTTTTTTTCAATTTTTAGAGTTTTTTTTCTTCAAATCGACGGTTTGCTCGGTTTTATCAGACCGAATGCCTTTAGGCCTGTTCGATGTCACGATGCCAAACACTTTTAGGCTCGTTCGACATCTTGACGCCGAACGAGCCTAAAAGCATTCGGCATCATGACACTAAACAAACTGTCGATTTGAAGAAGAAAAAAAACTTTAAAAACTGGAAAAAAATTGAAGGAGTGGGAGAGAGAGAGAGAGAGAGAGAGAGAGAGAGGGACGAGGGGGTGCAGGAGAGAGGGAAAAAGAGGGAAGAAGAGGGAGATAGAGAGGGGATGTGGGAGAGAAGGAGAGAGAGAGAGAGGGAGGGGTGGGGCCATCGCCGGAGGGGCCGCTGTCATCGCTGGAGGGGCTGCTGTTGACACAAGAGGTGATGGGTTACCATCAGAGGGGTGGAGTGTACGATAGAAGGAGGGGTATTTTAGGTAAGAGGGGATTGGGAAGGGGGTATAAAAGGGAATGCAAAAAAGGGACGGTGTGCTTACAAAAACATGAGGTACGAATATTAACTACCTCTTTCAACACTAACATAATGATTAATGCCTTCAAGTACTTTGGAAAATCCTGTTCAAAATGATTTCATTAGAAGTAGCCCACCTTGTTTTTGAGAAATTGTCTGTGTTGGCATAGACCTCTGTCTGTGTGTCACAGGGAATGAACACATCAGCATCAAAAAGTGATAAGTGCCCCCTCCAAACAGTGTAAATCACTTTCCGGCTCTGATGTGTCCACCCCCTGACGCCCAATGGACCAAGCATTTGTTAAGGGAGACTACAAAATACTTCCTCTTCTCTAGTGGCTGGGATTTGGCGCACCCCCCCTCCCCCCAAAAGTGTCCATAATGTTCCCTGCATGCAGGGTGGACGCATCGGGTTGAAAATTGATTTACACTTTTTGTGGGAGAGTGTGAATCAGTTCTTGACATGATGTCTCCCCTGCATGTGGGGAGACATTAGGAGCACTTTAAGGGGATGCACTAAATCCTGAGGACTTCTCCCGGAGAGTGGTTAGGGCCTTAGGGGCAAATTCTCATGCAGCGTTCTAAAATTGATTGTGTCAACATCGGCTGAGAATTGGTGCAACCCCTTCAAAAACGCCTAAGGTCTGCCCTGCATCAGGGGCCGACACATCAGTGCAGGAAAAGTGATTTATAATTTTGGGGGGTGATTATCACTTTTCAGCGTTGTTGTATCTGCCCTTGATATAGGGCGGACCTTAGGCATTCTTTAAGGGGTCACCCTAGATCCTCAGGGTGTCAACACATGCCTTTCTTGCCTACGGTGGTGTGGGTTCTGCACTATGATGTTGCAGCCCAAAGGATCCTCTACAACTGAAAAGTGTGCAGTTAATTGGTGGCCATACTCTATGCACAACTCGTAAAAAAGTAGGGACTTTTTTAAAATTCCCACCCATTTTTTTACGACATATTGTGTGTAGAATATGACCATCAAAGTGATGAAAATGTGTCTAGTGTGTATGGTGAAGATTTAGCTAACATGTATTGTGTTTGGGGCAAAAAAAAACGTCCCAAAAAGTGTTCAGATGAAAAAGTGGGTGTTAAAAAAGAGATACCAAATTCAAAAATCCATCCGGTGTCAATCAATGTCACGCTTGTAGAGGTCTGTGTCAACACAGACAATCATCCTCACTTAGGATATTATGGAATGCTCTTTAAACACCACTTATTTTCAGTTAAACAGAAACCATATTAGGGATTATTTGACCATCTAAATGAAGTACAATATTTTGAATTTTATAGTAAGAAAATTAATATTAAAATACAAAATAAAAAATCGTTTTGATGTAAATATTATCTAAAAATTGATAATTATTTATATATTGTTTTGGTCACTACACATGTCATGGCTGTGGAGGATCCTGAGTGTTTTGGCAAACTCAGTTTCACCATTAATGTCAAGAATCATTATTTATTTCCCAAAGTAACTTTAAAGTATTTATCATAAAGGAATAATGTTCTATACCCCTGTGAGGAGGTGAATGGTACATCTTGGACGGAACATTATTTTGGTTTATCAAAAATCACAAATGTAAAAAACATCTTAGACCTTTTACATAGATGATTGAAACTAAATTAACCAAGAAAAATTGTCAATAAATATCACATAATAAATTGAATCCTTTTATTGAAGAAATTGAGGTTTGTTCTCACATGTAGCATGAACCTTCAAATCCAAAGAGAAAATAACTTGTGTTAATTGATGAATCTCACAAAGTAAAGAAGAAGACATATTACTAACAATTGGCCACCAATTGACTTCATTAAACTTCGTTCCGAGGTAGGCAATGCCACAGCCACTCATGTTATGGAGAGTTGGTATATGGATTAGGTGGTGTGGGTGGTTAAGCTAATAATCTTGTATTGTCCAACTAAGTTATTGTTTAAGGTAAATTAAAATAAAAAATTGTTATATTAATAAGTTTATATTGTCCAACCCAACTAAGTATCAACAACTGTTTTGTTTCTTTCTCTCTTAAGATATTATCCACTCCAAATTGTTAGAGTTCAATTAATGTTCAGCAAATTGAATTAGCTGCAACATGCCCTATCATTGTAATTAAATTAGCTATCTATTTTTGTTTCATGTTTCTTTTATTAACAACTCATCTTCTAAGAGAAAAAAATAATAATCTAAAGTAGACTTCTAATTGTCCTTTTAGTTAAAAGATCAAAATCAATATAACAAACTATTGATAGTGGTGAATGTGGGATCTGATGAAGTCGGGTGTCACCTGATGAGCGCACGGATGAGAGCATGGATAGCGAACCCTCCAACGATCACCTTCACAAAAATGGAAGAAAGGCACCAGTGTGGTACCAATCAATGACCCTTCGACGATCAAGTCAATGATATTCAAAGAAAGATTAGAGAACTTTTTTTAAGGAAAATGTTCGTAGCCCCTTATGATAACTTGGGGTCTTATTTATAGTGTGATGAGCAACCTCGAGTCAAGATCCCGTAATATTCGAGGGAAAGATCATCGGGATTCAGTCTAGATTTTTGCCAGGTCCTTGTGCTATATTCAGCGGAATCTGACCCTCCATATATGGGTTGGTTAGTTGTCATTCCGAGATTCCTAGGGTGGTTCCCAGGAATGATTTGTCATTGATCTTTCCTCGACCAAGGGCTGTGACTCGAGGGGGTTTTGTTCTGAGGCTTCTAGCCGCTTCAGCAATGTACGCAAGCACTCGGTTAGACTCAACTCAGGGACCTTTCAGCTGAATGCTCATTGTTTTAAGTCAAACTACGACATCCCGAGTATATGGCATCAGCATGTTTCCTGAGGGTAAGGGCTTGGATTATGTGAGAACGAATCTTGTGAGAACCGTGAAAATGGTACCAATGGGGCTGATGCATCAGTACCAAAAAGTGATTTGCACTTTTTGGGAGGCACTTATCACTTTTCAGCACTGATGTGTCTGTACCCTGATGCCGTTTTCACAGTTCTCACAAGATTCGTTCTCACCTAATTTTTAGTGAGGGTAAGGGTTCGGTATTGAATACAAAATCCTGCACTTATCGAATAGCTCTCCACCATCTTAGAGAATAAAATAACATTCAATGTTTCTCAAGTATACAAAGATCTATTTTATACTGTCCATTGATGAGATCTATAAATAAATAAATAAAATAGTGAAAGCTTCATGTAAACACGGATGAGTGTATAGACGTGTAATCCCGTGTATGTAGGATTTTAAAAGAGGAAGTAGAGTTAGAAGTAGGAAACATGGTAGTTTTAAGAGAGATGTGGGTAAGAAGAAATAGGGATAGAGGAGATGTGCGGTTAGTATCCTGTCTGGCCTGTTAGGACCTGTTTGGCTTAACAGGCCAACACCACTGAAAAAAGGCAGTTGGATAGGATCCAAACCGCCCCTGTTTGGTGACGTGTTGATGGCTTAACGGGTCCCAACAGGACATTACAGGCTGAACATGATCCAAACTGAGAGATGTGTAAGGGAAAAAAAAGGATAGGAGATGAGTAACCTTTTAAAATCCAACAAAGATAAAATTGAAGAGGGAGAGAGATACATGATTTCTCTAAAAAACTAAGAAATTAGGAGGGACCCTTTTCTTCATTGTAAATATAGATAGATAGATATATTTTTCATAAGTGATAGTGTTGCTTAAGGACTCTTGTAATTTTTTAGAAGAGAGATTTGTGGCATGTTAGTGTAGCATATTAGCTGCTTAAGCTTACTCAAGAGATCCAGAACCCCATTATATTGTCAAAAGAACACTATCCCTATTTTGGTGTGCTATCTCAATGTGTGACATTGTGCATGACAAAGGTGAATCCTTAAATTCATGATGGTTAAAGAAGGGTGTTGAGACTCTTAGCCATGCATCATGTGGCATGCTCGATCAGTATCGGTGTGATTTTCATGGTTTTAAAACTCGTCCGATCTCATTTTGTAACAGCCAATATAGATTGGGATTGGTTGAGACTGATCTAATCTATAATCTTAATAAAATTGCCCAATCCTATCAATTTTACCCTCACTGGTTACAAAATCAGCTGATCCACATGCATCGTGTGGCATGCTCGATCGGCATCGGTATGATTTTCATGGTTTTAAAACTCGTCTGATCTCATTTTGTATCATCCAATATAGATTGGGATCAGTCGAGACTGATCTAATCTATAATCTTAACAAGATTGCCCAATCCTATCAATTTTACCCTCACTGGTTACAAAATCAGCTGATCCAAACTGGGATCGCCCGATCTAATCCCAATTCCGAGTTTTTGAACAAGATATTTCTAGTCAAACTAGAGATTATTTGATCCCGAACTGGGTTTGAATCATCACCATGCCATTACCAATCAATGTGTAGCACAATACCTCATAAATCATATCTTGATAAATACAAATGGGTTGATGAGGGTGTCATAGTAAATACTCAATAAATAAGTATTTATGCATTTATCAAGGGCATGAGATCATTTCAACAGATGCAGAAGGAAAAGAGTCAAGCATCTCTAATGTATTTGACACCTGTCCTCTAAAACCATAACTAGAGTGACAAAACTAACATCCGTTCGCTCTGCTAACATTCAATGGGACAGATGTCAACACACTAAAGATATTGGATTGCTTTAACCACTAAAGATATCGGGTTTGATCGCCGGTTTACATTGTTTAACCACGATTAGCTTCAAACATAATAAACTATAATAAAATACCAAAAAATTTAAACAATTCAATGCATAAAAAAGCTTATTAAAAAAGATGAGATTAATACATGCTCAAGCTATAAAAAAAAGTAACATATAAAAAGCTGACATAACAACTTAGGTCATATGCTTAATGTTTAAACAAGAGATGAATGACATAATTAAAATAAGAGATGAATCGACATATGATCATATCATAAAACAAAATTACATCAAGATGGAAAAGGCATGTTTTTATTTATTTATTTTTCTTTAATTTACTAAATATTAAAAATCAGTTGGTTTTATTAGAACTGGATTCATAAAAGTTTTATGAAGATTTTTATGGATTACGTTTTAAACTTTTATAGAACTGTTAGGGTACCAGTTTCGGCCAAACCAGGTTGGATTTGGTCCAATTTTCAAAACTATGGTTGAAACAATCCAGTTAGTCCCTATGATTTACCCCATTGAAGTCTTCCTAACTGAGATACCTTAATGCAAAATTGGCATGTAACAAAGTAGCATATTTCTTTATCAAAAAATAAAAAAAAGAAGTAGCATATTGCATGAAAAAGAAAACCATAAAAATATATATATAACAAGGAAAACCCATGTTTTTTGTTCTTCGCTATTTTGCCACAGAAGATCTTTGCCTGCAAATTTTACTTCAAAGTTCAAACGTCTTCACCCCCTCCGGTTTATCTCTATCACTCCAATCACAACCATCCCTTCACCAACTGGGTTAGCGTGAGCCCCAACCAAATAGAGTTGGGCTAGCGTGGACCCGGTTTCAGTGTAATTGCTTGCTCTGATGACACGTGTCATAAGAGATGAAATCAAACGTCTGTAACTATAAATCACCATAGAATCCAAACGGGCCTATGTTGAGTTGGGATTAGGTACAACAACTTAGAAAGTGCCTAAAGTTGGAATGACATTAGGGATTTAAGGCTGACACATCAGAGCTGAAAAGGTGATATACACTTTTAGGGTGATTTTTCTCTTTTTGGCACTGATGTGTCGGCAGTAGTGTCATTCCAACTTTAGCCATTCTCTAAGTTTTTGTACGTAATCATCAGGGACCTATAACATAGCCTTCTTCTTCTTTTTTTTGGGTAGTAGCCACATACTTAGTTGTGTGATTTGACAATGTGAACATCAAATCACAAATACTCTGTGGCTGTAAAATGACCGTTTCAACTGTAGAGATTGGAGCTGTAGGAGAAAAATCTTCTCCTATGGGTAAACTTATCTGTCAGTGCCGGAGAAAGTTACATATCCCAGAAAAGTTAAAAATTCATTTTTTGGGATACGTGTCCCATCTCTTGTGCATTCAGATAAATCTGCTATCAGAAAAGATCCCCTGAGGAGAGCTGTAGACGAATAAAGGGGACTCGTTTGCTTTAGAACTTACTGGATAGTGGTAATTTTGTAATTCATTGAATAATCAAGAGCTCTTTTTCTCAATGATTCTCAGAGAATACCTTCCAGGCTTTTTATTTTTGCAGTTTCTCAGTTGTTTTTATCGGAAAAGGCTACTGCTTTCTCTTTTGGTTTCAACTGCTTTGTTTTTGCCCTTTTCACACTCTTGTCTTGCTCGTTATTTCTTACACAATTCAGAGCGTGTGATCGCAGAAACAATTCCATCACTCCTGAGAGTTTCAGATCAAAACAGTAGGAAACAAAAATCAAATTTAAGAGATGGGATCTGGGAGTTTTCTTAAGGTGGTGGCGAACAACATCGATGTTCTTGCTGGGTATGTCTTCGATACAGTAATGTGTTGTTTGATTACTGTTCTTCAACTTACATTTGTGTATTTTCTCTAGTTTTTTTTATAAATTGTCTTCATCATTTCATGCCGAAACTCGGGTTCTCGGTTCTGTAAATTCATGTAAGGGTTTTGGGTTCTGTAATTTCATGTAAAAGCCTAGATTTTATTTTATTTTGGTGGAGGGGGGGGATGGTGGATGGGTTTCTTTCTTTCTGAAATTAGCTGAAAAATAAATTTGATTTCTTCTTCTTTCTTTTTTTTTCTTTTTTTATTTGTTTATAGATTTCTGTTTATGTTTATTTCCGTTTTATAATTTGATTCGTCTCTGTGTCTGTTTGATTTGCAGGCCTGTGGTTACACTGGTTTATCCTCTGTAAGTGGGTCCTTTTTTGTTTTTCTAGCAATGAAATTTTGGCAATTTAGATGTTACAATCGGGTTTTAATTGGGTTATTTACAGGTATGCCTCAATTAGGGCCATCGAGACTAAATCTCCCGTTGATGATCAGCAATGGCTTACATATTGGGTTCTGTACTCTATGATCACCCTCTTCGAGCTTACCTTTGCGAAAGTTCTCGAGTGGTAAATTTTCTCCAATTAACTACGTTTGTGAGATGATTTTGGAACTGCCATTATTTTAGCTTTTAACTTGAATTGGCTTTGCATTACTGGTATGTTTTGGAAATTAAAAGATTAAGAAGCCTTCTTCACGTGGAAGAGCCTAAATATTTTGGGTATTTTGATTTTAACTTCTAAATTTATGATTTGGTTGCAATTGTTAATTTGGAGTTTTAATTTGTTATAGTTATTTTTGTTAGTCAGTGTGAGGAAATAGACTGTTTTCTTATTTTGGTTGGGGTTTATTTTTTTAGATATTTGAATTTTTATCCTATTCTTTTTGCATTTTCCTTTTTAGGAATTATGGTGTTTCTCTTATTTTGGGTGGGCTTTCTTTTTTTTTCCTTAATTTGAGTGTTTTTCCTATTATGTTTTTTTTTTTAAAGGAATTTGGGCATTTTCTTATTTTGGTTGGGCTTTCCTTGAGTTAGGGAGAACTTGGACTATAGATACAATATCCTCTTCTATAGAGAACAATGAATAAATAAAAATAGTTCACTTATTGGTTGGCATCACCCCCATGGTGATCCGCTATATTGTATTTCGCTCATATTTTGTTGGTCTCCTTTTCAATAAATGATATCCTTTACCTTTCAAAAAAAAAAAAAAGTAAAGATCTTCATTCTTGATTGCTCTTGCTTTGGTAGATTCCTTAGTGATGTTGATGGTAGATTCCATTAAGGACTCCATAGCAATTCAAGGTGGACTCCTTGAACATCTCTATCATCTTCTCTTGTTTTTCTTTTATTGTTCGATCAAAAAAATTATTGTTTTTTTTTTTATTGAAGCTCATCAAAATCTGATTTCTTGATTTCTTAATCTTTTTTCCTTTAAAATTTTCATAAAATCTATTTCATTTCATTAAATTAGAACTCTACAATTCAACCTGTTACTATTCTTTGTAGTTCAGTCCTAGATTTTTTCAAATCCCTAGGCTGTCGTCCATCAGACTGTCACTTCACATAGAAGTTATAGGTATCTCAAAGATTCACTAATAGCCTGTTTGGCAGCCACCTGTAATGTAATCATTTGATTTGAGTTTCTCAAGGCATTTGTAGCCATGAGGTGATGGTTCCTAATGAACTCATTCAAATTTTTACTGATTTGTTAACTACGATTAGAAATGAAGTCATCTTAGGTTTTTCTATAAAATGAAATGACTTGTGTTATCAAGCACAAATCACTACAAATCTGAATGAGTTCATTACAAACCATCCGGTGTGGCTACAAAAGCCTTGGGAAACTCAAATGAAATGATTTCATTACAGGTGGCTGCCAAACGCAGCCTAAGGAGTTTTAAATCACAGTCTAAAGCTATGAGATAGATACAAAACTGGAGATCACCCTAACCATAACAGCCTATAAGGAAGGATTTGGAGAACTAAATTTGAAAAAAAATAAGGAATGAATATACACTATTAATTTCTTTTCTCAATGGGTGCAAATGATTTTTTCGTTCAGTACATGACTGATGCCCGTCATTTTTTCCTATTTCTTCTACTTTATTATCAATGCGAGTTCACCCAAAAAAATCCAAAACAGGCTTTCTTGGTTTTGCCACAACTTGAATTGATTTATGAATTTCAAGGTATGCATGTTCTTTCATGGTTTAAAATTTCACCATAGGAAAGAACGAAGGGGGATAAATTATTATTTTTTCATTGCTTAATGTATTGTTATTATTGAGAACTCCTCAATTCTTTGACTGTAAGAAAAAAGAGGGGTGAGGCATTGGAAGGAATGTTGATAATTTTTGACTCTCCACTAAAAGGCATATTGATCATCCATGAGAAGTTTGATGAATGTTATGCTGTGCAATATTAGAATTTCTTGTCTTTTTCCTCTCTCTCTCTCTCTCTCTCTAATGTTTTAGACATAACACTTTGAGAAAGTACTAAGCTAGATTCAATTTTCTTCATCTTTATGGCAGGCTCCCTTTTTGGCCTTATGCAAAACTGATCGCCACCTGCTGGTTGGTTTTGCCATACTTCAGTGGGGCTGCATATGTATATGAGCATTTCGTTAGACCTTTCATTATGAACCCACAAACAGTTAATATCTGGTATATCCCAAGGAAGAAGGACATCTTCAGTAAGCCAGATGACATTTTAATGGCTGCAGAGAAATACATTGAAGAGAATGGAACAGAAGCATTTGAGAAGCTCATTAAAAGGGTATGCCTGATAACCATGAATTATTGCAGATTTTGTTTCGTATTGTTTATGAAAGCTAAGATGGTTGTAGTAATTAGGAATCAGGCTTTTGCCCTAAAAATGACCAATGGTCGCACTAAACTCAGGTTTGATCCCCCTCCCCTCTCTATCAGCTAACAGAAAAGGGTAGTTCCAGAATTCACACGAGTGCATGTGTAGGATGGTGGGGAAGAAATGGTGAATGTGGGGGATGAAATCAACATTCAAAATTTGAATATCTAATGATTATCGAAAGTTATTAACTTTAGGGAGGTGATAGAATTATTTTCTTCTGTGCTACTTGATCAGGCTATGCTGAATGTTAGGTTGCCCATATATTTTCTTTTTTAACACATAGGCTGTATGAGAACAGAACTTTTGAGCATGAAACAACTTGTATGCTTTTACTTCACATAGGTTGTTGCCCTTTGTTCTCTAACCTCAAGGCCTACCAATTAATTTGGTCATTGAAATGCAGCAGCCTTTGATGGGCACAGGCATTGAAGTTGCATTAATTAGAGAACTAATTGTCCATTTTTTACCAAAAAATGCATTCTTATTTAACAGCCAATCATTATATGTGCTAGAGGCAACAGCCAAAAATATATGTGCTAGTGCAAGAGCAGTTTCCTAATTTGATGGTTAAGATCATCTGATTGATGTCTATAGCCATCCATAGAGATTGCCCATCAATGGTAACTCTGGTTGATGAGCACATGCACTGTGTAGTATGCTGGGAGGCTTCACCATCCGTGATGTGTTGTTGCCCCATCTTTTGTGTTTTTTATTTATACATGTAGCATGGCCAAACAGAAACTGAATCTTCTGGGACCGAGGGATGAGAACATACATTGATTGGCCTGTCAAGAGGTGAGACCACACCATACTTTGGTGTTGTAGCCAGACACATTGCCTTCCTTCCTATTGGAAAAACCTCACAAGAGCCCTCTAAGACTCTGGAATTAGTATCTATACTGTGTGAGCATGTATAGAGGTGGGCTCGCCATCTATACTGGGGTGCTACCTGACACTATTACTCTTCTTTTAGAAAGCCTGATAATTGGAAGTTGGAACTCAACCGTTTGTTAACTTTCTACTGACAAGCTCAGATGAATCCTTTCTATCGTGGAAGTATGTTAATGGCATTTGCATGAAATTTATGGCAACTTTTTTGGGCCTTTATAGTACCAGTTCTCAGATGAATCCCATACACTACTCATTTCTTAGCAACAAAATCTGAACCTTTGGTTTGAGTTTCAAAACATGCAAATATTTCTTTTATACTTTACAAGTTGTAAACTATTTATAGAGAATTGAAAGTTTTCTCTCTTGTTTGGTTCCCTTCTTTTGGTTGTTAAGTCATTAGGGGGTTTTACAATGTTTCTTTTTTCTTTCAATATCTTATTACTTCATACTTCTATTTGTTGATTATAGCATCAAGATCATGTTCACATGTAACCTCGTAGGTTGATAAGAGAGCGATATCCAGAAGGAGTAGCAATCACGTGACCTTTGACGAGGACTACGGATACTGAGCATTGTAATTCTCCGTAAATGGCCTCTGGTAGCCAGTTTTTCAGGTGAGGCAAGGCACACATTACTATGAGTTGCCTTTGTGGTTTTTATTTTTGGGTGAGAGAGTTTTTGTTGTGCTTAGTACTTGGATTTTTTCTCCATTTGTCTTACGTTTTAGTCTTTTGGCGGTTGAATATACTTAACGTATTTATATTATATACACGTCAATATATCTTTGCTTGCCTCTCTTTTGCCTTATTGATTAAGTATGTCTTTAATTATCCAACAAAACAGTGTTGATAGGTTAGTCTGTTACTTGTCCCATTTTAGCTTTGGGTTTTCTCAGCCATGAGGGAGATTGGATCCACCATTTAGTGGGATAAATCCACCTCTGAGATATCTGGTGTCCGATCTTACACATTAACAAACAATATTTAGATATCTATAAATAACGTGGTACAACTGCCTGATGCATCAGGGTTTCCGGGGTGAGGTATTTCGATCACTCATGATGGTGACTGAAGTTAACAGAAATGTCTTTATTAAAGCTACATTTCCCAATGTTCCCTTGTGCATTCTACTGATGTAGGGACTAGAAAAATTTTGGCTTCTTTTGTCTCTTCATTCTAAAGGTCCCAAGTTGCAACCACACGAACCAGTGCAAGACAGGTTCTGGCCCTTCTGGGTAAGATTCAAGGGTTTGATCATTCCTATTCCAATTCAACCCTTATGTAGGGTATCTTATCCACCCCTAGCGAATGTTGCTTCACAGACATCAACATTTTTTTTTATGAATAATGTAGAATATGATATATATGTGGAGTAATGCCTTTAATGCTATGATTCCTGCAGGTTGATGCGGTTGTCTTGTGGATCAGTGTGAGATTGCACCTCAACTTTACATCTTGTTATACTTTTGTGAACCTTATATCCTGTAACTTTGCACCCTGTAGGTTCAAACCTTGTAAATGATATATATGGGGTAATGCCATTCAGCTATGGCTCCTATAGGTTGACGCGGTTGTCTTGTGGGTCGAGTGTTGTGCACCTCATCTTTAAATTCTGTCATACTTTTTCAACTTTAATTGCTCAATGGCCCTCGGGTACTTGTAGAGTTAAACCTTGTTGCTTGTACTTGACAATGTTTGGCCCAAGTGGGGCAGTGTCAAGTTCAGGGCTTGACCCTAAATGAGCCACTGAAATTGAAAATTCAAGCAAAGTAGATGAAGTGGATGTGTCCGTTCAAACTTCAAAGTTCGCTTGAAATCAAAGAAACTATTCTAATTGAATTTATGATTACGATTTGTTTAACGATTATATGTTGTTTGATGTGCCTTGAACAGTAAAAATAACCTCACAAAAGAGGTGAGGGTTGGGGGGAAATGAATGATACTAAAGCAAGAATTTGTCCTTTCCATGGCTTTATTTTTCCTGGTTCTGCTTTTTATGGGGTTTGGTGGCTCATGCGTTTTCTTCCATTGCGGTTGCACCTAGAAAATAAGGTGATGTGAAGCATGAGATAAAGTTGATATTACACCAAATTATATGCCCACCTTTACTTAAAGATGTAGTCTTTTGATTTCAAAGCTCTTTTTGGGTAGGTTGGCATAACCTATCATAGTGCATAGAAAATGTGGGTAATCATGAAATGAATCCAATGCAGAATAATACATTTCATGGGTCCCTCAGTACTTCATTGCAGTTGCAGGGCATCACCCAATGGTTCCATGGAGGTCAAGAGTCAAATTTTGGAAATCTTTCCAAACTCTGGGATTCCTTTTGACAAAGACCCCTGGGGTCTGGAGTCAACAGTATGTGCTCATCACTTTTCAATGCTGATGGGCCCTGCACATGCATTATGTACAGATTTTGCATGCACAGAATCTGGAGTGCGGAAATAGTGGTGTTCCTTGTGCACTGCATTTTAAAGACTTACACAGCTAACTTTGATCATTTCTTAGGAAAGTGGGTTAGTGGTGAAGTATGGTTTTAAACCCAGGGTCTGCGGTAGGTAAGGTAGAATTGTATTACCTTTCTCACATTTACGTGCTTACCATCCAAAAATATTTCAAAAAACTGTGTTTAAAAAAATGTACGAAAATATACGGCTATATAATGTGATACAACAAGCGTATGGTAAACAAGAAGCGTATAGCAATTAGGACACGATGCTTACACATACAACAACTAAAAGAATAATGCTGAGGTTTTAAGGGTACTCATAACAATTCTTCCTTGACACAATCTACTCTAAGGTATAAAAGACTGAATTGTCGGTAAAAGCAATGGTTAGAAATGTTATTCTTTCAATGGTGACAAAATGTTGTTCCATGTGGTTGGACAGGAATATCAGTTATGGGACCAAATTTTCTGACCAGGATTTCTTGTGCAGGATGGTGTCCAGGGCACAAGGTGACTTCATTTGAAATTGCACAAAATGCAATTTCAAATTCCCACACATTTCATTCCATGTGAAGTCACCTGGTGTCCTGGACACCATATCCTGGACAGAACATCTATTTCTAGTATTTGATCATTATAGTGACCCATCTTATAGAATTTTGAGGAAATTTCTTTATTTTATTTTATCTATTTATTGAGTTTTCTCAATGTAAGATTGTAAGAACGCAAAATGAAAGGATTTGGAAGCTATTAAGATAGCATTATAGGGGTAAGTAGATAAAATACCTGTTTGCTTGGGAAGGGTGTGTAAAGAGTGCTTCCAAGTGATGCCCTGTTTGTAATGTTGGGACTTCTTGTCACCTTCAGCAATATATCTCCTTATTATACCAATAAATACATAAAAGTTTTTTTTTTTTTTTTTTTCAGATTTCAGATCCTCTTTTGTTAAAGTCTTGTTAACATCTTGTCTACTTTACAGTGACACGTGGTGAAAAAATAAAACAGATGAAATGGGTCATGTATGTGTTTTAATTTTTTTTGTTACACGCCGTACTCCGGAATAGGCAAGACTTTAATCAGAAAGGACAGAATCAAGATCGATTTTTTCATTGTTAACTAAATTAGTAGTGTAGAGTATTTTAGTGATTCATTAATTGAAAATAATCACAAAATTTTTTGTAAGTAATACCAATTTTTGGCAAAGAAAGTAATAGCAAAAAAATGAAAGAGCAGCCCCAAACCATTACATAAACATAACAATTTTCACGTAGCAATTCTTTATCTCCAAAATGATAATATCACTAACTTTGTTAAGTCACATCAGATCCTGGTTTAGGATTTGGGGATTTTTATTTGGCAACAAATGCTTTCTGATGAAAAAGTGTGTGAGTCTCTTTGATGAATTATAAGCTGACAAGTGGTGTGTTAAGGTTAAAAATGTTCAAAAAAGCACTCAATTGAAAAAGTAGGTATCAAAAAAGAGGCACCAATGTGTCAATATGTAACACGCCTACAGAGGTTTTTTCATCACAGACAATTGTTCTCACTTAAACACTTTTTTGAACCCCAAACACAGCATGTGTCAGCTTATAAGTCATCATAAACACTACAGATATATTTTTCATCAATATAACATTTTCTTCCTTTGTCATATGTATACTTTCTCTTCCATGGACAAAAGAAAATTGTATGCTTTTTTAAATTATATTTCCAAATTTTCACAAGAAAACGTTCTTTGACGGTTCTTGCGATAATTCTCAAGTGCACACGCACAACTTTTTTTTATGCATCCATTTCTTTTATTTTTTTGTATTCACTTTCCTGTGTTTTATTTTTTATTAAAAATTATTTTCATTATAAGAAAAAAGGAAGAGAGAGATGGAAAGAGAGAGAGAGAGTGAGAGTGAGAGTAAATAAACAACATTTATTTATTGGTTTATTTATTTTTGTGGTTGAGCAGATTTGGTGGTCATTAAGTTTACATATATTGTTCAAAATAGTGTAGAATGCAGCCTTTGGAATTCCAAATAATTCTGTTAGCACATATTTGAAATCCACCCGTAAAAAAAAGATATGTAAAAAGTAACAATATGTAAGCAAAGCGGTTACGAAGGTAACCCACGCTAGGCAGGACATGAAGCACAAAGGAGGGTTCCACTAGTACCACGTTAACGATACATGACCTAGGCAGTGAACAAAGTGGTACATGATTTGAACCGAAAAACGATTAGATAATGAACGTGGGAGAATAATTGCAGCATAATAGACAGACTCCTATAAATAAAGAGAAATAGTGAATTACAAAAACAACAACTCAATCATCAAAAATAGATTATACATCTTATCAGTAGTCATAGTTTTAGGTTAGGCTTAGCGGTAGCTAACTCCTGTGGTGACTCGAGTCCATCTTCACGAGTGATTCGATTATACTGTAGACCCAAATTCAACGAGATTCTTTCGGGAGAAGGACATCAGTCAATCTATGTCGTTCGTAGAACCAGATTCAACGAAACTCTTCTAGAGAGAAAGGCATCGGCTAATCTGACTTGTTTACGAAACCAGATTCAACGAGGTGCTTCCAAGAAAAGAATAGCAGATAATCTGCATTTACTCGAAGGATCAGATTCAACGAGGTTTTCCCTATCTCAAAAGGATAGACAGCGACTAATTTGTCGTTCAAAGGTATCCCCGTAACCAGCATTATATTATTTGTACTTTCAATTTTAAGTAAATTCTTCTTTATATTGTCTATACTGCGTGCTAATATGTAGTGTAAGGCATTACCGAACCCGGAACCATTTTGATAATCCAAATTGGAAAGACTAGTACACATGTCAATCCCAAACAAAAGAATTATTGTTGACCACCAACAAAGTCCGTCCTTGGATTTAGGATCAAATATTGTAAACCTAAGGCCCTGGTGTAGTCCCAATGCTCAAAGACCATGGTCTGAATGGTAATTTTAGATCATTAATATGAAATAAAACATAATTTCAAATTTATTGCAAGTTTGGATTTTCTCATACATTAAAAAGCATACATATGAAACGAATACCCAGAAGAAGAAAAAAAAGATAAACAAAAAATAAATAAATTTAGAGAACATAAAAATGTCTTTTTTGTTATGATTTGTATAAACCTTATTGCTTTACAATATAACATTTTTTATTTTCTTTTATTTTTTCATATTGTTGGTCATAGGATTAATGTTTTTATTTCTCTATCCTAGTTAGACAGTTCATAAATACCTCAATTAAGAGGACTTTTAAACACTGGTCTTGCAGGGAAAGAAATGAGAGACAAATTATCCAATAATTTGTAATTTAATAAAAATTACAAGATAAATGTCTTCAGTTACTCTTTTCCAAGAAAGCTCCCCTCGATAGTAAGCATATCAAACACAATTCAATCCATTAAGTTACAACTACTGAACTACACTATTGATTAAGTTATTCATACTCTTAAGATAAACTAGATATGTTGGATGGTTGTATATCCTTCTTCTGTTTGCTCTTGTGTCATTTATACTGCCTCGATCAATTACAATATTCCTTCTTCACGTCACAACTATACTAGTTTCGCCTTCACGTCGTTACTCTGTAAATCCTCCTTTCGTCATTCCCCTATGATGAAAATGCCTTTATAGTGTCTATGGTGAATTATAAACTGACATGTGTTGTTTTTGAGGGAAAAACATCCAAAAAAGTGGAGGTGTTTACACTTTGTGATTGACGAAGTGGAGGTGATTACATTTTGTGATGCATGGAACATTAAAAGGTGATTTACACTTTTTTGGGGTGTAATCACTTATTGACGTGATGTATCCCTTGCATGCAAAGGCAAGTAAGAGGCATTTTAGGGGGTGCACCAAATCCTGAGGGATTCACCTATTTTCCATGCGATGAGTCTGAATTCCTCATGTATACTTTCTCTATAGGGGGCAAATCCTCTACACCGAGATGGTGCACCCCCTCGTAGGGAGGTGTGGGCCCCATGCACTTTTTGTATGGATCCCATAGGCCACATCCCCTATAAGGGGGTGCACCATCTTCCAATATAGAAGATTTTCTCTATTTTTATATCTTTTTAGAGTTATGTATATGAGGTAAATACATCCCCATCATAACGAATACCCAGAGGATTTGGTGCGCCCCTTAAAGAACCCTTAAGGTTTGCCCTGCATCAAGGGTGGACACAGCAGCGCTGAAAAATGAAAATTACCCCCAAAAAAGTCTAAGCTGCCGATGTGTCCACCCCTGATGCAGGGCTGACCTTTGGTGTTCTTTAAGGGGACACAACAAATCTATGTTGTGTTGGGCAAGGCAGGAAATAAAGGAGGGAACTAATGGTAGAGAGGAATAGAAACCATATTTTGAAGGTCATATGAAATAAAGACCATCTTTTATTGGAATACAGATGGCCCAAGACATAGGGAATTGTCAAATCAAATAGGAATGAGAGAAGCTCTCCGACCTTCCAGGTATTTGGTGTTGGAAATGGTTTTGAAAACACCTAGATTTTTCTGTGTAAAATTTGATCTAGTGGTTATGTTTGAGCCAAAATAAAAGTGAGACCCACATGTTTAAGGTGGGTCCACATGGGTTTGTGTTCACCTCAATGGGGAGAACAACACCATATTGTTGGATGCTCAAAACCGTCAATGGGTGAATGAGAAATTGTCTCCAAAAAGTGTCTAGTTGATCATTGGAAACTGGTAAAAGTGCGAAATTTGATTAGTCCCACATGGACTAGCCCAGAAATTTTTGTGTGTTCATATACACTAATGGTGCCTATAAGTTTGGGCCCCAAGGGGCACCACTATTTTGTGGATGGAGGAGGACCTAGCCAACATGGGCCGGGTTAATATTTTTCTTTTTGCTTTCTCCCAGAATCGGTTACACCTGTGGGGACATGTCTCATTGAATAGGTTTTACAGTTTTGCTCTTGTGGGGGTGTGTCTATTTGTACAGTTTTACAACTATGCCCTTGGAGACTGTTGGACCGAATAGACACATAAGTGGCTATTAAATCACACCTATTGACACATGTCCATTCTGTACAGACATGTAGGTGTCTCTTAAATCATTATCTTTCACACATGTTTGTTCCCGGCTTGGCTTCTGTGAGCACAGAATCAGTGCATAATGTGTGCCAAGGGCTGAGAACACTCATATCAGCATTGAAAAGTGACTTATATTTTTTGGGGTACATGCTTATCACTTTTCAATGCTAATGTT
Organism: Platanus orientalis; assembly: GCA_025762735.1. Classification (NCBI taxonomy): domain Eukaryota; kingdom Viridiplantae; phylum Streptophyta; class Magnoliopsida; order Proteales; family Platanaceae; genus Platanus; species Platanus orientalis. Next base: position 8,250 of record JAOXJP010281386.1, on the reverse strand, counting down.
AGTGTTCACAGGCCGTTAAACACGAATTGTGCACAGATTTTGTGTGTACAAAAACCGGATTGGTCTGTTCTGTACGGATGTGTAGGTGGCTACTAGATTACAACTATTGGTCATTTGTGACTATTCCGAATCAAAGGTTGTATCCCTATGCCTATTCCGAACAGACATAAAAAATCTATAAATAAGAGGTCCCTCCATCATTTCAATTATTAAATTTTTGGTCAAGCTTTTAGTGTCTCATAGTGTATCTATGTCAATGTTAGTGTAAGAGAGAAATACAACACAAGTTGGTTCATCAGACACACAGATTGTAGTGTTGCTTCTGTATGTGGAAGATCATTGTATCTTGGGAGGCAGACGACCGAATTGGTCGTTAACACCAATGCGAGGGATGAATTTGTCTTAAGGACATAGTGTTGAACACTAGCCTTGATCTAGTTAAGTGAAAGTTTGATCATCAGAGTCAAGTGTTTTCGTTTATTTGATTCAAGTATTTTCATATTTTATAATGTTGTGCACATATATATAATACTGAAATAACAATACTAAGATAACATTTGGGACTCCCATCATCTATAGAAATGACACAAAATTAATATTTTCTCTTATATTGAGGACACAACGAAACAAAGAATTCACCAATGGAAAGCTCAATTTCAAACCCAAGTTGGTAAGGAAATTCTACTTAAGGCGGTAATAAGTGTTTTACCCACTTATGCGATGTCGTGTTTCCTCATCTCCAAAAAAAAATTGTCATATCATTGACAAAGCTCAAAGAAGCTACTGGTGGGGCCAGAAAAATCAAGAAAACCGCATTAACTGGATTAGCTAGAAAGTTCTTAAAGAAACCAAAATAGAGGGGGCATGGGATTTAGAGACCTCCATATGATAAACTTAGCATTACTAGCAAAGCAAATTTGGAAACTGGTTGCAAACACGGAATCGCTATGGGCCTAACTAATGAAATCCATCTACTATCCGAACCACAATTTCTTAAATATCCCTAAAGAAAAGAATGGTTCTTAGAGATGGAGAAGTCTATCCAAAGGTAGGCAGGTCCTCCTCAAAGGCTGTCTTTGATTGGTTGGGGATGGTAAAGACATAGACATTTGAAAATATCATTTAGTTGGTTGGGATGGTAAAGACTTAACATTTGGAAATACACATGGATTAATGACCTCCCTCACAGAAAACTAAAATTAAGGCCCTCTATATATCTTCTAGTTGAGAGAGTTAATGATTTAATAGACCCCCAAACTAAGAGATGGGACCTATCAAAAATAGAGAAGGACATTGAACCTCTGAAAAGAGAGGCGATACTAAAGCCCCAATTAATAATCTTCTTCCAAAAGATCAGCTAATATGGATAGCAAATCCAAAAGGCCAAATCTCAGTTAAGACAGCATATAATATGCTATCGTCGACTAATCAACATGGTAATGGGAGTGGAAGTAAGAATCTGTGGAAGACAATCTAGGCCATTCCAATACCAAGGAAAGTCCAAAACTTTTTTTAAAGGGCTTGCCACGAATCAATAATGGTTAGACTAACGTTACATAAACGAATGCAGTCAATAAGCCCAATTTGCCCATCTTGTCTAGAGAAGGAAGAGTCGGTTTTCTACTGTTTGGTTAAATGTCCGAATACATTCTAACTATGGAGCAAGATGAACAACATAAGGTAAAAAGAAAACCTCAAACAACAAATTTTGCTGAATGGTTAGGATACTGGTTGACCTATAAATGGTGATAGTGTAAACCTTGTGTAATGGACACGTGTAAACGGTCAGATAGTGGTTACTTGTTAAAAGAAGGTAGATATAGTAATTTTAACTTTAGAATATAAATATCAATGAGAAAAGCACCGGAGGATGAGGGGTTTTTTCATCCTAAGCTTTGTCTTCTTCTACTTTGTTTCTTGCCTGTGTTTCTTGTGTTTTACAGAGTTCAACAGGGTATCAGAGCATGAAAAGCTCCTGTTGTGATCCAAATTTTATACGCATTCCGCTACTTTCTATTGCATCTTCTGTTTGATTATTTTTTTTCTTTCTCATTAGTTCTTCGTTTCGCTGGCTCAGATCTGGTTCTTAAGATCTATTGTTTGTTGATTCATGCACAAGCAAAGTCCAACAAATTGTTTGATTCGCGATCAGACTTCTTCCGAACCAGTTTCTCAATGTTTGAAGTGAGATCTATTTCTGATCTGTTGTTTGTAGCTTCATGCATAAGCAAAGTCGTACACTTCGTTTGATCCTAGCGATTAGGGTTCCTTCGATCGATTTTCTTATCGTTTGCAGTTAGATCTGTTAAGGCTTCCACAAAGTTCATGGCTGGTACAACTTCAGCATTAACAGAAGCAACAGAAGCAATTGCTTCAGTTTCTTCCTGTTCTTCTAGATCGTCCCCTTCTTCTGGATTTTTGATCTCATCGTCTTCTCTAAATCTTGCACGTTCCTTTATATCCAATATCTCTTCTCTGGTTACCATGAAGCCTTCTTCTGAGAATTTTCTCCTGTGGAAATTTCAGCGTTATATGGCCATTACAGCCTATTGTCTGCAACACTTGTTAGATTCTTCTTCTGTTTCACCATCCAAGTTTCGTGTGACTGTTGATGGAGAGTCCGTGATCAATCCAGATTTCACGGAATGGGAAATGCTCGATAAACAACTATTGAGTTTTATTTTTTCCTCAGTCACTAAAGGTGTCTTACCATATATTTTGCACTGTGAGGACTCGAGAAATGCTTGGGGAGTCCTTGAACGCAAATTCTCCTCGCTCTCGCGGTTCAACATTCTCCAACTAAAAAGTAGGATCCAGAATATGAAAAAAGGCAACCTCTCAATGATTGAGTACCTCCAGCAAATTAAGAAGGTTGTTGATACCTTGTCTGCAGTTTCGTCTCCTCTGGACGAGGAAGACATTGTCCTTCATATTTTTAATGGATTACCGTCAGAGTTCAACTCATTCAAAACGTCTATACGAACCAGATCTCAGCTAATTACAGTTGCAGAGTTACAAGAGCGGCTTCTCATCGAAGATCAGAACTTGAGGTTACTTCTCCTGCAGTTACTAATCCAGCTCTAGACGTCTTCTCTTCGTCTATAGCCTTCAAGGTTAGTAAATATCTGAAGATTCAAACTCTAATGCTACTTGTGATTCCTCCTTCCGATGCGGTAAGAATCTCGGTAAAGGTCGTGGACGATTCAGCAACAGGCTCAAGTTGTATTGCCAAATATGCCGTCTGATGGGGTACCCCGACTTAGGACCAAACCCCGGTAGTCTGCCATTTGCCTAGTCGTAGGCAGCTTGTCCCAAAGGGTCCCGATGATCTCCTAGAGGAGATGCGTTCACCCGGGCTCTCGACGAAGGAACCACGAGACTCAAAGTCCGGTCCCAGTGCCCCATAAAAATCTCTACCCGGGACATCCGAGACCCAGAAGGTCATTCGGTCTTGGGGACCTAAAACCCCCGACTCCTAGAGTCAAGTTATCCTTTTTTCGTTGGAATACTAATATCACCCGAGACCTCGACCATATGAAACTGCACCCGAAAACTATTATGTGAATCGCATGACCTCTGCGACAAATCTGTTAGTAGGCCTGTCAAACCTGAAGAAAATGACAGAGAGGACAGAAGACAGGAGGGACGTAGCCAAGAACATAGGCAATAGTGCCATGCGAGGACGTGGGAAAGCGACTAGCGAGATTCACCTTGATACGCCCCCAGCTCGAGCCTATAAATACAGGTATTGCTTCGTCTACCAGGTATAGGATTTCAGAAACCCTAGCAAGAGATTTATTTTAACTTCCCCCCTGCTCTTTCTAACTTGACTGTCAGAAGACTAAAGTCGGCACCCCACCGGCACTAGTCCCCTGACCTTTTCCTGGTCTCGTGTGTATAGAGCCCACCTTGCAGAAGACTGGAGTTGATTGTGGACCATTTGGCTGGTGTAAAGGGAGACTTGTTTTTGGATAAATCATCAGTTGGCACCGTCTGTGGGAAGCGTTGTTGTTTTTCGGCATAACTAAAGGTCTGCATGGTTAACACCAGGTTGATGGCGGCTCAGCACAACCATACCAACGGAGTCAGTGAGCTGGAAACCTCTGTCTCCGACGAAGTACGCCCTGAGACTCCTAGGGTCGACATGCTAGAACGGAAGATCCAGGGTTTGACAGCAAATATGCAGCTGCTAATGGAGCAAAATCGAGAGATAATGCTGGAGTTAAGAGGCTGGAGAAGCACACCAGGTGAGGGGGAAGCGACACAGCCAGGGTCTCATGCCCCTTTAGGCCAGAGTCAAGATAGAATCCATGAGGACGAGAGTGCCTCAACGCCCCAGTTTTGAGAAAGTCGCCATGAAGAAAGAGCTTGCATCCTGGGGTTCTAGGAAGTGAAAATGGAGGACGTAAGGAAGGAGATGGCGTCAATGAAGGAAGCACTGAGGGGCAACGCCCCAGCCACCATCGATGAGCTCATCCAGAGGATGGATCATCCCTTCACCGCAGAGGTAATGACCCATTCCCTCCCTGATAAGTTCAAACCACCGTAGATGGAGATGTTCTATGGTGGCAAGGATCCTTTGGACCACTTGGAAGCCTACAAAACACATATGAGTCTTCAGGCAACGTCGGATGAAGTAATGTGTCAGGTGTTTCCAACCATGATCAAGGGACCCACCAGGGTATGGTTTAGCTGGCTAAAGGCTGGAAGCGTATCTAACTTCACCAAGTTAAGCCAGTAATTTGTTGGCCATTTTATTGGCGGCCAGAGGCACCGCAAGCCGACGACTCATCTCCTGAATATCCAACAAAATAAGGGAGAATCGCTGTGAGACTACGTGTCCCGGTTTAACAAAGAGACTCTACAAGTCGAGGACACAGACAAAAAGATGGTGGTGGCAGCCTTGATGACGGGATTAATACCCTCCAAGTTCGTGAATGGATAAAAAAATGCTCACTTTAACAAATGCTAACCACTGCTCTTTGTCAGGTGGCAGGCACATCAGCGCCAAAAAGTGAACATACACCCCCCAAAAAAGTGAAAATCACTTTTCAACACTGATGTGTCTGACCCTGACAAAGAGCAGTGATGAGCGTTTGTTAAGGGAAGAGCTCATATACTGATCCCCCTTTGAAAACTTCGATTTGATGGTCTATTTGGATGGAGCATAATAGAAGGACCTTCAACAATAGTTTAGAGCTGGGTTATCATGTGTTAACAAAAGAAAAGATAGTAATTGTGTTTAGGTGATGCACAGCAAATATTTCCTTAACTTCACTGTGATAAATTTCGGAAAAGGAGTGGGCTAATCTCATTTAAAGAAATGTAACGCATTAATTCTGTTGTTGTTGCGTTTTTTTTTCTCTATCCTTTTGCTTGTTGGGCCTGTTTTCCCTTTTGCTTTGCTGGTCTTTTCTTCTGCTTTAGTGTATTGAGGATTGGGGTCCCTCGTCCATTTATTTTATTTAAAAATAATATTTGTTTAAAATATTATAAATAATAATATTAAGAAAATGGTTAAGATAGTTTCTCCAAGTACAATAGTTCCATGTTAGCAAATAAATACACTTTTGCCATTTTCAAATGTCTGGATCCATTTGATACCTTGCAGTTGAGTTTTGCCCTTTTATTTTTTTATGGGTGCCTAAAACTATGTCACTAATGACTAAACATTGGTAAAATTTAATAAAACATATGATTGTTGAGCTATATGCTTCTCCAACTTCAAACTGCAGGAGGTAAAAAATGTGATTAAAATTTGTATGGGGAATGTTTAGATATAGAGTATAGGTTTTTTTTTTTTTTTTCCTTGAAATTGTAAATATACCACGTATGGAAGAGATTAAAATTGCTCATATTGAAAACGAAAAGGCTCAAACTGCTTGATTTGCCGCATGTTGAATGTATATGGAGGATGAATGTTCATATTCTTCTACAACAATCTATCTAACACTCAAGCTAAAGACATTGGATATGGACCCTTTTTTTCCATGGTTTAATATACTGTGATTCATGGATGGAAACTTCCTTGTTGAGTCATATATCATTATAGTCATCAACCGAGATTCTATCTCTTTTTCATCAAATAGTTATGTTATCTGGTCGTAAGAATGTTTAAAAATGAATGATTCCTTGTTAGGACTCAAAATTTTAATATATAGCAATATTTCTAACCAGTCCCTTCGCAGTGATCGAAAAATATATAAATAGTTGATGTATCAAGATTATTAAATAATGACAACCAATTAATCTTATTTCATCATATTTCAGGTGTGATATGTTATGAATGACAAAACAAACATCCTAAAAAAACTAAGCTACTCGTATTTCATTGTCCAAATCATTGATGGTTTAATTTATATGATATAAGGTGAGATATATCTCATATATTGGCCAAATAATATGGTAATATTGCATATTATTTAATGGTTGTTAATTAATTGTGTTGTGCGGAAGCCTAAATCTGGATTGCACACAACAATAAATAGATGAAGAAATTAATGTAAACAGCACACACACACAAAGTATAAGATGATTTAACGTAGTTTAGCGTAAAGCCTACATCCATAGACAAAGACGACCAAGAGAGCTTTTACTATGTAAAACAAGAGATTACAAGAGCATCGACTGCCTCTTCTCTCTTCCAAACCGTATTTAATGTTTAAGAGACAAAAACCCTTCTTAGAAACCCCAATATATAAGACCCTTTTATATTGAATCCTAAAAAACCCTAATAACTCAAAAACCAAAACTAACCAAGACGGAACTTGTGAAACCCTAATAACTCAAAAACCAAGACAGAACTTGTGGTCTCTGTGTGAGAGTCAAACACTGTATCAATTCAAGACACTTGTTAACAAGGACTCTCCAATTTGAGAGTCGTGTAGGTCACCGCCTCAACAAATTGGTTGATTCATGGTAGAGTTATGGTTTTAGCGATGGCAAAGTTAAAAATTCATACTCTATATAGGACTTCATAACCTAAGATAAAAAAAAAAAGGAAAAAAAATCCTCTACAAGGTAGCTTAATTAGTTGGTTGCCCAAAAGACTCCATTTTGTCATGTCCCGTGTGACAACTAGAGGTTGCAAGCTCTCACCATGTTAGCTATATCGGACTCATATCCTCTGTGCCCCGGTGCTCTGTGCCATAGTATGCCCCAGACACAAAGGGGGTGAGGCTCATACACTCTTTTGCAGTGCCCCATCCCACTTTGCATCTAGGGTGTACTGCAATGCAGAGTAGTTGGGTGCAAAAGATACGGCTCCAGCTATATCACTTCTCATCATAGTTGGTGGCCCAAAAGGCTCGCTGTCATGGAATGATATCCTTTACGATGTGAATATTTATGTCGGGTTAGAGCCACCATTCATGGGGCGCCATGTGGTGTCAGGTACTGACAGCCCATACACTATTGTCAGTACCTGATGCCACACGGTTCCCTATGAATGGTGGCTCCAAGCCCAACGCAAATATTCATGTTGTAGAGGATAACAACCCCGTTGTCAAGCCTCGCATGACAACTAGAGGCTGCAAGCCCTAACCATGCTGGGATGATATCCTCTATGACGTGAATATTTATGTTGGGATTAGAGTCACCATTCATGGGGCACCATGTGGTGTTGGGTACTGACAGCCCATACACTTTTGTTAGTACCTGAAGCCACATGGTGCCCCATGAGTGGTGGCTCCAACCCCGGTGTAAATATTCACGTCGCAGAGGATATCAACCCCATTATGCTAGCTATATCACTTCTCATCATCTAGTAAGTTGCAGTCCAATAGCCCTTTCCCATATGGCATAATAAAGCCCCTCTTATGCACAATTCTTTTAATTGAAACAATAAAAACATTCTTCAATGTGTGGCGGACTATATGGCTTACATGGACGAACGGCATGTGAAATCTAAGGTGTATTATCGAATGGATAGTCTGCACATTACTGACATTGGAGAGATTGCATAGTAAAGAAATCTAGGTGACCCACCTATAAAACTAGTCAAAAAACAAACCACATTGGCTATTGTTGTGTGGTATCTTTACAAGTTATGTGTATAGGCTTTTTTTTATATAAATTAATTTTGTAATACATTTATGCTTCTTCGGCCAACTTGAGGCCCAATCGAGACCAACAGCATAGCATTGGGCCATGCTCAGACCTAGATACCTTTTTTTGTCCAGGCCCAAGCCAAATATATTCTACGGGCATTGCCCAGGGCTTACCACGGCCTGGCCCAATGCTAGTCTATGT
>JAOXJP010281375.1:0-19462 GCA_025762735.1 Platanus orientalis | reverse complement strand
GAGAAACCCTATTTCGATACATGCCCTTGCTTCCCCTTTTTTTTGTTCCGCGCGAAGAAGAATCGATTTTGCTTGCTTTTAAGTGGAATCGGCAGAATCAATCTCAAAACCGATTCTGATTTTGTCCTTAATCTGATTCTATTTGCCAAATCGGATCATAGAATCCAAACCAAACGACTTTATATAGCCCTGAATCGATTGTAGCCCACAATCAACCTCTAGAATCCGAGCCAACTAACTCGTACGGTACTGAAAGACATTCACTTTCTATTATTTTCAAGCCCTCTTTCTTTTTTTTCATCCATGTGAACATTTATATCTTATTCGTTATTCCTATGATCTCTCTTTTTTAATAAGGAAAAAGTTGTGAACAGTGCGAATTTAACTGGATAAGTGTGGGTTAGTGCTTCGGAATGTATTTTTTATATATAAATAAGGGTTGGAAATTTTCAGTAATTAGAAAATTAATAAAATAATAAATGAAATACATTTAAGACATTAAAATAATATATTAAGGAAATTTTTAATCTATTTTTTAGTTGTTCTTTTATAGACGGAGTTAAGATTGTTGTTGTTGTTGTTTTGTTCATGATACCACAAGACGTTATATGGAATAAAATACATATTCCATATTTAAAAATGCATCACCCACCCATTTTATTTCATATGACATCTCTTAGAGCCCTGGACGCCAATTCCTAGACAGGAATCTTTTCTCATGTACATATTATGCTATTAACCTTGAACAAAAAATATTTTAAACTATTTTTAATTATATTTTCAAGTGCAATAACCAATGATCTAAACCAATTATATTGGTTCCTACTTATATGATCAAGTATCTAGACATCCAAATGTTTGAGTCATATAAAAGTTCATTGTTGTTTTCTGTTTTTTACGCTTTATGATTATTAATAAAATTAAGAAAACTGCAAGAGTGTGCATGGGTTGTGTCCAAGTTGGGCCTTAATATGCTTAGGGGAGACCCAACTTTAGGCATTACACCTCGGGCTTTGATTTATGAGTTTAGGTTTAACTTTATTGTTCGGGTCTCGGTTGGCCCAAAGCACTTTAATATATTATGTAAAACTAAAATTTTATAAAAATAACATTTCTTGATTATATAAAAATTTTAAAAATAAAAATTTCTATAAAAACTCTATATATCTATATAATGGGATTAGGGTCTTGGGCCTTTAGGCCATGGGTTAGGCAAAGGTAGGCTCGAGTATAACCTAAACAAAATATTAGACTTCAACTTTGGGCCTAAGGTTTTGTTGGGCCAAGCATTGGGTTGGAACATTTAGACCAATTTTCGGAGTTGACCCAAGTCAAACTCAGGCATGCTCTGTCTTATGCACAAATCTTAAGGCTATGCATAAGGCTAGGTCAATCGAACCTAATCTAGCCTAACCCAAGATTTTGATTTGCAAAGACCTAGCCCTAGCTAAAGCCTGATTAGGCTCATGCTGTAATTTTAAGCCAAAGTTTAAACTTTGATTGTGCTCAGGCTGACCTTAGTCCAACCTTTACACAAAGCTTGAGTCACACACACACACACACACACACATATAACAGATTGAATGTTGTGTAAGTTTATTTTCTTATTTTTATGATGGTTTATAAAAAAAAATAAATAAATAAATAAAAAAAAAAACAAAGAGAGCCCAAGTTAGAGCTTAATGGATTTCCTTATACCCTTAACAATCAGTTTAATGGGTTGGGTTTGGTTTGGTTTAAACAAACCCTTTCTAGATAAGGTTGTGATGAAGTATCATGAGATCATGTATCACTCATACACCTTTGAACAAATATATAAGAGGTTAAAACAAGAATGAGATGAGAAAAAAATTAGGAAAAAATTCTCATCTAATTTAATTTATGATACGATCATTCTCTTTTTCTATTTATACTTATTCAACAAGTGTGAGAGAAAAGATACATCCTTATTTAGATAATTCTTGGTATATGTGACACCCAAAAATCTAGGATTGTATTGGTTGACAAACCAACACAACCTCTTCTATATATACAACTTTTCATGAGAGAAATAATAAATAAAGTTTCAACCAACACAACCCTTCTCAATGAGTTGTATATTACAAGAGGACACACAATTATCAATGATTTATATATTCCAAGATGACTCTTTATGAGGAGTTGTTATGTTTCCAAACATCACAAATTTCCTTAAGAATCCAATCTCTAAGAGACTCCTTGTTTTGGATCTGGTCAATCATGACCATCCCATATGTTTCTATAGAGCTATGCTTAGGCTGACCATGGCCTGGCCTAGGGCCTGAGGAGTTATACTTTATAGTTTATAAAATTGTCTATTTATCGTTTTCCTCAATAGTCAGCTTAGGCACTTGACTGTACTGAATGGGAAAAAAAAGAAAAAGAAAAAAAGAAACCACAAAAGGTCAAAAAAGAATGTTTTTTTTGTTCATGCAGTGTGACTAAGCACCTTGAGCTGATTTCTCTCTCTCTCTCTCTCTCTCTCATCTTTATACCCAGATGATAATGGACCCGATGCCAGCCTAAGGCCCGGCCAAGTCCCACAGATTTCAGTTGGGCTATGCTCGGGTCCTAAAGCCTGAGATTTCCCAAGCTTGGGCCTGGCTTAAACTACACCATTGCAGCAGCAGTGAAATGTAAGGCCACCACAGCAGCCGCATCAGCCTGAATCCCCTCCAATGTGTAATCAGGAACCATTCAATTGGCAGGCACCACTTCAGCTACACTGACCCAAAAGCTGGTGACAAATTAGGGTTAGCAATTCATGTTAGCGGGTCAGGTTTATCTTGTGTCAAGATAAAGGTGTACCACTATATGGCTCTACCTGAACCTGACCCATTTATTAATCCTGTCAAAGCAGGATAACCCACCTTGACCCGAAACACATTTACAGTCAACCCTAACCTGCTTATTGCATGTTGCGTTTGTGTCAGGTTCACGGGTCGTGCCAAACATTGCAAATTTGCAACCTCTATGACAAGTGTTCGTAAAAGTTCAGAAAGGGGCAAAAAATAAAAATTCAACCCATGTTACTTATTTTGTGGTTTGAGAGGAATAGGTATAACGTTTAGTTTAAAAAGACACTATATTGAACAAATCCTTATTACAAATACTACATCAATCATAAATCACACACAAACAAAAAGGAATTGATAAGAAGTGCACTGCCTCTCTCCTAGCCCATGAGCACAAGCAGAGGTGCCAACACAAGCGAAATTCCCATCACCCCAGCATTCATGTTACGTAAATTGCCGATGGCTCCGCTACCCGCCGGAGGAGGTGGGGAAGTGGTGGAGCTGCTAGGTGGTGGCGGCGGGGATGGTGAGGTGGTTGGTGTAGTAGCACCAGGAGGTGGTGGTGAGGCGTTGCTTGGTGTGGTGACAGTGAGAGTCATCTTCATTCCGTTGACGCAGTGAGTTGCCTCTGGGCATATAAAGTACCATGACCCAATTGTGACAAGGGGAATGAAGTCGTTTCCAGTGCTGTGAGATGAGATGGGGTTGGTCTTGATGCAATTAGTATAGCTGGTTTGGTTCACTATGTCCAGAGTGTGCGAGCTGTCGTATTTAAATTCTGTTTATAGAGATCCAAATCAGCCACTGAATGTCTTTAAGAAAATAGATGATACAAAACCACAAATACATATCTATTTTCTTTTGTTCATTTGACATTAAAACAATTGGGGTGGGCCAGGCCGAGGTCAGCCCAAGCTATTTTACGTGCTCCTGAACTCAGCCCGAGCCCGAACTAGGACCGAGAGTCAGCCCAAACTCAGCCCATTTTAAAACAACGGGCTTTGGGCCGATTTTGGGCTGCCTGAACTTAAAACTCTTTACTTAATTTTAGGCTGATCTTGGGCCCATAATTGCTCATAAATACATGTTGCATGGCGGAAAAGATTAGGTATGGAAATCTACTTTTCCTGATGTATTAGAATGGCATCAGGGGTGAACACATCCACATTGAAAAGTGATAAGCACCCCCAAAAAGTGAAAGTCATTTTTCGGTACTGATGTGTCAGCCCCCTGATGTCATCCTAATACATCAGGAAAAACAGATTTCCATACCTAATCCCAGCCCATTGCATGGGCATTGTTGAACAGTTGACACATTAAATATATATATATATATATATATATATATATATATATATATATATAGATAATAACATTGAAATATTTAATGATGACAAATTTGTTATAAACATACAAACCCAATATCATTACCAAAAGTTTAAAATAAATAAATAAATAATGCTAAAGAAAACATTATCATTTACTACTTTGGGCCGGACCGGGCTGAGAATCAAGCTCAAATTGAGTCTGCCCAAACTCGGCCTGAATAAAACTCTAAGCTTAAATGCTGGGCCTGTATTCAGCCGAGCTCGAAGTTTAATTGGTTTGACCCGACTATTTTTTAGGCTGAACATGTTGGGCTTTGGGCCAGATTGACCCAATTAAAAGCCTTAGTGGGATTGCCTTGTATCAGGTTCTGGCTAATATGAGAAATGCCAAAACTGAAGCTCACCCAGATTAAAACCTAGTTGGAAACTTGGGATAGGCCAATCCAAATCCATGAATAATCAAGAATAGTTCAATGGGTGGAGGGATGATCGTCCACAGTTCGAATGGGCCTATAACATTCACAAACGCGAAGGGATTTGAATTTCAAACTTCAATCAAAGCACACCCATGTCTGTGGCTGTGATAGTTCGGACTGTATAGGGATTTCGAACAACCTCTAAGTATGATTTTTCATCCTAAAACAAGTGCAGCAGCCGGTTAGGTCAGCTGATGGGCTGTATCAAAACATGGGCCACCATGGTACAGGCTTGTATAACCTAATAAGCCTGTTTGTATGTCATAGCATTTTTCCCACTTCATGTCCATAATACCAAATAACCTATGTAAACATGATCTCCCATGTCTATATCTAGAATTTGACAGTTCAAAGATAAGACTCCAGACCCTCTCTTGCAAACACTAGAGAAGGGAGCGTCTTGCATCAAGAAGGATGTGACATGTCACAAGATGGCCAGATGTTTCTCATCACGTGTCGCATTCTCCTTGACGCAAGATGCTCCTCTCTCTTGTTTTTGCCATAGAGGATCTGGACTCCAAAGATAAACTTACCGAGTATGTCACCAAGAACAAATGTCTTGCCAGAAGTCCAGGTGGTGTAATCGACACCCGATGCCCAGCCAGAGCTGTCACCCACGGTATAGTTTGTGGCATAGACGGCCGGAGCGATCAGCAGGAGAATGAGGAGACTACTTGCCATGGCCATGACCCTTCAGGCTCTAAATGTGCTAATGATAGAGGGGCTAGAGGAAGAAGAGGTACAATGAAGGCTAAGGGTCTCATAATTTGTTATATAGAGAGACAACTAAGGTCACAAAAACTCAAAAGAAAATTTTAAATTAGGAGTAGGAAGCAGTCTTCTCAGACACCCACATTTCCTTTTGTTGTTTACTCAATTTATTAAACATTCACTAGCTCTCCTTTCCTCATCTACCTAATGCATTGCGACTTTGGGTTCTTTTTTCTTTTGACAGCCATCGGAACTGACTTGGCCTGTGGCTGCAGCTCCATCACTTAACTGGCTTAAGAGGCTTACAAGCCAGTCTTTGTGTGGTGGTTATAGCTGAGTGAGTTGACTCACTGAGTTTGATATATGACTCGGCCAAGCTTATGTTTTTCTTTTTTGGGGGTTGGCAGAATGAAGCTATAACACCAGCTGAGTTAAAAGAAATTGTTGAGTGATTATGGACTCAGATGAGTTCTTAATCTATTTTTAGCTCTAAGATGCCTACCATCACGATAAAGCAAAAGCTTGACTTTGTTCTGAGTTGGTAAGTTTGGTAAAGTTTGAGGATTGTGGTTTGGCTATAACTGGGAAACTGACAAGTCATCATCCAATCAATACTTTGAATGAGAAGATAATGTCTAGCTTCATTGTTTTGACTAATAGATGTTTTCCATACTGATGTTCCATAAACTCAGCTCATTCAATTAATCTAGATATACAGAGTATTTCATGATGCAGTAAGCCATGCTTCTTTGCCCATCTGCCATCTTCATGACCCATTTCTGGAGGTACTTGGACCGCGGCCACGGGTTCTACTACTACCCAATTACAGTCCCATAGTAGTCCAAATGGATGATTAATATCATTCCGGCCGATAAATGATAGTTTTCGATGATCTTAAGCCATTTGATCTGTAGTTGGGCCTCATTATAATCATTAGATGGAGTCAAATTTTGAGCTTACATGGGTTCCAAAAGTTAAAATAGGTTATAAGCCAAGCCAAGCTAAGCTAGCTAAGCAAAGACTCAAAGTACTTAAACTCCCAGTTCTTCCCTCACCATATCTGTTTTTGTTGAATATAACACATCAACTTCAACTATCACCTAATCTCTTACATTGAATCATCTTGCAGACATTAGAGAGCATCCTTTGACCTGTTCTCTTATCTACACATAAAAAAATGAATTGATTATTAATTAAACTAGGTAATAACAAAAAATCCAAATGCATTTGTTATCTTACAATAATGACTGTCATTCATTGAATGAGCTGATCAATTAGCAGTTTATTGGGTTGTTGAAGCCGGCATTAATTTAATGTAAAAAAAAAAAAAAAAAATTCTAAAGGTTATATCTTGATAGGATGGTTCATAGAAGGTTCTTAAGCCATGGGTGACCAAGTAGTGGACGACCAAGATTAAATGTATTGATCGGATATGTGGCAGTCAAGAATTCACCAACCATTGTGGAATTTGGCTCTACTAAAAAACTCTCTTAACTAATATAACTGTTATTGATTCAAAGTAGTCTAATAATCGTGTCAAAAATTCCTCTGCTTCTTTGGATTGAATAGGCCCAACTTCCTCTCCAAGATGGACTTGTGCATTAATTATACATTTTATTCCTAATTATATGGTTCTGCTGGGCCAAATCATTGTTATTTGAAGAAAACAAGTCCCTTTCTTAAGAGGGTGAAAAGGATGTAATTAATTTTCACGCGGTTGTTGGTATATCATCTTTGAATTGTTTAGTGTAATTAAGAGAGAAGTAGCTAGGTGTATTTGGGTCTAAGAAACCAATTCTTAAGGACCCATTTTTTCTTGATATATTATTGATCATGAAGGGATACAAGCAAATTAAGTTTTCCTTGGACTAGCTATCCTTTATCAGGATAGTGTATTGGTGCGTCCAACCACCCCTGATATGCATAGGACTGTTACGTTGCATTGACAAATTAACACCTCATCAGCTTCAACGTTCAAAGGCCACATGTTGTCAAAGAACAAGGATGCCAATTATCCATATTATAATTACAAGCACTACTCTGTAATCAAACGATTTCCAAAACTCCAAGTTTCCTATCAGAGAGTCTGAAGCTAACAAAACTAGAATAAGCTTATAAAAGAGCATTTGATAAAGCAGGACATAGGATAATATGAGTTGACCATCTCGATGATAATGACTATGTTCACCGGTATAAACCTTCCCCACGTTCTCTATTCTTTAGATGTCTATTAGTAGACTTAGATGATTTCTTAGATTACCTTAACAACAAACCAACGAAACTACCTCTCTCTCTCTCTCTCTCTCCCCAGTAGACTTTCGGTTGTTGGGTTGATGAGGTTGTGGACAATTCGAGGCATGCTTAGGGAATACTTAATCCACATGCTTGGGATTTGAAATTAATCCAAGACAAATAGACAAAAAACAACACACTGATTCACGTGGAAAACCCCAGAATCAGGGAGAAACCACCGAGCCACATCAGGCTCCACAAAATAACACTCTTATGGTTTTGCATTTATTATTGACACTTCTAGTTGATCATACTCTTTGAGACCTTGGTGAATAACTGTGTCCTTGGGGGAATTTGAACTCGTAACCTTGAACTTGCCTCTAATACCTTTTTATTAGTGAATTAACCAACTTTCTCAAACCTTAAGGTGATAGGAGAGATTGGAGTTAATGTAATGATCTCAAATTCAAGGCCTTATTTAGGCGTGAACTTGGGTCATTACCCAATCCACCCATAATTCACTTTAAAATTTTCGCATTTACCTCAACTTAAGGATTATCTAGAAATTTTAACCTTAAAACTTTAAACATGGCATATGTAGCAAAATAAGAATCTAACACTAATATTACATGTGCAACGGAAATAAAGCTCATACATCGTCTATAAAACATAAAACCTCTATCAACATTTCTAATATCTAATAGACATAATCCAACTACGTTCTACATAGACATATTACACAACATGAACTCTTAAATCCAAGGGTTAACACAACCCAATATATAAGGTCCATTATAAAATGTAAAGACTGTAATATTATTGAAAATAAAAATTAAGGATGTCATCCGCTAACATGCCCTCCTCCAAATACCAAGTACTCAAAGTGTCACACATGTACTAAATCTCACTTAAAAAATGGTATGAAATGGTAGGTTCCACAGCTTGTAAGTAGGTATACAAAAACTACAACAGAACCGGACGATAGATCACTAATTTCTCAATATAAAAATATTTAGCATAGTTTTGCATATGATGCATAACGGTTTTCAACACGTAAGTTTGTGTAAGTGTATCATCATGGTTTCTCATATGAGATCTATACATGGCAATATGTAAGATTTTACTAATCCAAAACATTCTTCTAATATATTTTGCATGACAATGTATGCATCTAATCACATGATAAATATTTCGCAATTCATATTAAAGATACTTACTATACATCATAATAAACATTTTCTATCATTTTTCATGTATAGCATATACCTTCCTAACATAAATATGTATATATAAATCATTTTAAGGTAAATATGCAACATTCTTAAACAATCCTAATATATGAAATTCTACTTCTATATTCAATAAGTCTATCATTACTCCCAACACTTTTTATTTACGTTATTACTTTCATTACATTTATCATATTACCTCGGTACTTGTCATCATCTTTTGTTTTTCCAATTTTCTTGGATCATTCACTACTTGTCATATATCACATGTTCTTTACTTAGTTCACTATTTACTAAAATACCTAGTAAGTTGACCCTAGAGGGGGTGAATAGGATTTAAACTTGTTTACCCATTTTCTTAAATGTTGTGATTTATTTTAATTCAATTTTACTCTTCTTAAAAGTTAACCTAAGTGTATGTGTGCTACAAAGTGTCTACTCTAGTATTTTATCACATAAGTGGTGTGCAAGAGTAGTTATAAGCATGAAAGTAAAGATACAAGTAATCACACAATCAATCTATAACAAGAGATTTATAATCGTTCGGCACGATGGCCTACGTCCACTCTTCTAAAATTCACCTCCAAGCATAGGTATATTTCATTTAGATTGCTTAATACAATCTAGGTGAAAAACATACAAAACAAATACTATTTATCCTTAGCAAGCTATTCAATACACTCAATTTCTTCGGTGAGTGTGGTCAAGCATTCGGTGTCTCTGGCAGAAGCAAAAGCAAGATAAACATGAATATGAATGCAAATGAATGTAAAAGTAAGCAAATATTACTACAAGTTGGTTGATGTTGCTATTTTCACAAAGTGGGAGTGCTCTTTATTGAGTTAGTATGCCTTAGTACACCTACAACTTTCATGCCTTTGGCTCTAGTGTTCATTGAGCTCAACCAAGTAAGGGTTTCTTCGTAGGAAGAGCCCACTAGTAGTTCTCCTCAATGGTAATAGCTTGGTGTTGTAGAGGAGAGAATAAGAGATTGATCTTTAGAGAAGATGATAGCTAGCTTAGCTCAAAACAATGAGTGAAAGAGAGAGATTTCTTAAGGGAAGAGACTATATTTTTTGCAAGCGTTCTAACACTCTCTAACTTGCTTGAAGTATTTACCCTAAAGGGAAAGATTCTCATTTATAAGACTGAAGAGTACCCCAAACCATTGGATTGGTATCTTTGAAAATGAGCAATTCTTTAGAGCCTTAGATTTTTTAAAAATGGGATTCAAATTTCAAAAATTTCACATGGGGGAAATAAAAGAATAAAGTTGACAAAAATACCTCTGTGATCGATCATGAATCAGGCTCTAGGCTCTTTCAATTCGTGATTGATCACGAGATCTATGATCACTCACAAGTCCTGGGCCTAGGTCCATTTGCTGATCGATCACGCCTGAAGGGGCCAAACTCTCGGGACTCTCAAACTGAGGTCTAAATCTAGGTCGTGATTGATCACAGCCCTGATCTCTGCACTTTTTTTTGGAATAGTGCAAGGATTGTTCTTAGATTGTTTTGCCTTGGGTCTTTTGTAGATTTTTCCACCATGTTTAATTAAGTCCACATTTGGTCTATGAAACTATATGCAATGCATGTTTTATACATTTGTGGAATGAAAAATCTGAGATGGCTTCCGGTCTTCCATCAAATCTTTGGTCCACCTTGTCTATTGTCTTGAACTTGAAAACACATTGGACACTTACAAGACATAGACCATACATATGGTTTGTCCATGGGATTAACATCAAATAAACTAATAGTTACAATAACTAGATTACTTATTCATTTCTCAGTTTCTTTTTTCTTTTTCATCTATCAAGACTTCAAATTGGTTCTTTCATTCTTCACTATCACTTATCATAGCTTAGTTACCGTCCATCATGTTCCACTTACCACTTATAAGCTTTCGTTGTCATTCTCTTAACATTTATTTCTCATTTTTCAATATTTATTTAACACTTATCATTGATCATCATACCATTGAATTGTATCTTAATGGGAGGGTCATTATATGCATTTTACCATTGAATTATACCCTAATGGGAGGGCCATCGTATATGAAATGCCTATTAGTTTATCTTAGAGGGGGGTGAATATGATACTAAAATTGTTTTATCCTTTTTTTGCAAGTGTTGGCCGGGGATTGATTTTAATCTTTTTAAGATTACCCCAAGTGTGTGTCTGCTACAAAGTGTCTACTCAAGTATTTTATCAAATAAGTAATGTGCAAGAGTAGCAATGAGCATAAAAGTAAAGAGACTACCAATTACACACTCAATCCACAACAAAAAATTTATACTGGTTTGGCATGATAGTCTACGTCCACTCTTCTAAAGCTCACCACCGAGCTTAGGTATATTTCATTTAGATTGTCTAATAAAAGGCTTCTCAATATGTAAAAACATTCATATAAGCAAATTTCACAAAGACAAGACATCTAAGAATCTATAAGACAGATAAAAACAATGTAAGTAGGACTACTTACAACAAGCTTCAAATCCTTCTAATCAAGGAGATCCTCAAGTAGGACTTCTTTCCCCTTGAACAATCTTCTTTTTCTAATATTAATCCATAAATTTATGATTTAAATTCATAAATCAACAAGAAATTACAAGTAAAACAATAGATAAACCTAGATCTAAGCATTAAATGCTCATTTTACTCTTGGAGCAGGAGAATTCTCTTTTTTTTTTCCCCAAAACTCCCCAAGTTCTTCCCTCCCTCTAATTTTCCATTTTCTTATGATGTAAAAATCTTAAAAGAAGCAAAAAATAAGGTTTGGGGTGTCCTATGTGTGTCCACAAAAATAGGAAAAATCATGTGGGAGCACGATTTTCGATGATGATTTTGTTCTATAATGATCGGTCACCAAACTTAGTAATCGATCATGGTGTTGGTGATAAATCACAGAGGTGATCGGTCACCTGGTGATCAATCCATGCCATGGTGCATGGCATTCGGGTTTTCATTTCTAGGATTTTCTTTGAGCGTGATCGGTTATGGCTTGATTGATGACGGCCTTGGTAATCAATCACCAAGGCCAAAATCTGAATTTTCAGTTTCTAGGTTTTTAAAGTCCAACCCAACTAATACCAAGGTTTCCTACACTATTCTAAACCATGTCAAAGGTCATTAGAGTACAAGGATAGTCCTCATGCTCACATTGTCAAGGTGTTCCATTTATTGGCACACTGGGTCGAGTCCGAATTATCTAAAACCCACCTAATCATGGCTGCAGGGTGTTACAGTTAATACACTTAATGTTGGTTTAATGTCTCGAATTCAACCCGAGATGTAACCCAGATAACGATTGAAAGAAAAACCCAAATATGACCCATTTATGACCAAATTATTTGACCCATTTTTATGATCCTATTTGGGGTCTAAATCCAACCTGTGAAGATTAGACTTTTTGGGGTTTATATTAGGGGTTTCTCGATTTCCATACCACCACACTATTCATTGAAATCTCTATTTTACTCATAGTGAAAGCTCTCTTGTCGTTTTTTCCCATGTTAAATCATCTTCTTCTTTGTGAGATTGTTGTTAACAATATTTTCTTTCTTCTATTTTCTTGCACATAATCCTAAGTCTTTAGGTTTCCACACAACAAACTAGTATCAGAGCCGTATGTTGTGATTGTGATTTTTTTGGCATGGCGGTAAAGTACGAAGTTGAGAAATTTATCGGGTAGAACAACTTCAGTATATGGTGGGTGAAGATGTGTGCACTATTATTTAATAGGGATTGTCCAAATCTTTGATGGGGAAGGAAAAGATTCTTTTGATGATGTTAGAAGACGATAGAGAGGAACTTAACATCAATGAACTCAACGTGATTCAGTTGTGTTTAGCTGATGAAATGTTGGGAGATGTTGCAAATGAAGTGTATGTGGCTATGTTGTGGCTCAAGTTGAAGAGCTTGTACATGATCAAGTCTCTCACGAACATGTTGTATTTTAAATAGTGCATCATACATTGAGGATGAGAGAAGGGATGTCTCTAAAAGCTTATCTTGATGAATTCAATAAAATCATTATAGATTTGAAAAATATAGATATTAAGATTGATGATGAGGATCAAGCTATCATTGTTTTGTGCTCTTTACCTGCATCATATAAACACTTTGTTACGATCTTACGCTACGGATAAGATACTATCTTCATAGAGGATGTTAAGGCATCCTTACATTCTAAAGAATTGAGGAAGGTGTCTTAAGAAAAAGGTGAAGGGTATGCAGAAGGTCTGTTTGTAAGAGGAAGAACAAAGGAAAAATGTTCTAAAAGTGATAAAGGTCAATCTAGATCCAAATCTAGATTAAAAAAAAGGCAAGTGACATTATTGTCATAAGTCAGGGCATTTTAGACATGATTCTCTAAAGCTCAAAGAGAAAAGGGAGAGAATGAGTTGTTGGCTTTGCAGAAGAAAATTCTTTTGATGGTTCTAGAAATTAACTATTAATTACTCATTGTAATGCATGTACAGATAAGGAATGGATACTTAATTCAGGTTATTCCTACCATATGTGTCCAAACCAAGATTGGTTTACAATCTATAAGGTGATGAACAGTGGTACAATTTTGATGGAAAATAATATACCTTGTAAGACTGTAAGGATTAGAATAGTCCTGATCAAGATGCATGATAGGATAGTTAGGACCTTAATTGATGTTCGACATGTACCAAAATTAAAGAAAAACCTTATTTCTTTGGGTTCTCTTGACTCTAATGGTTGTAAGTGTACCATTGAAGGTAGAGTTATGAGTGTCAAAATGTGCTTTGGTTGTTATGAGAGGATAGTGGAATGGTAATCTATATGTGATTCAAGGAAGCACGGAGTCAGGTGTAGATGCGGTATCATCATCGACTAATTTAGATTATGACATTACCCATCCATAGCGTATAAGGTTAGGCCATATGAGTGAGAGTATGACAGAGTTAAGCAAGAAAGGCTTTTTGTGTGGTCAGAGAACTGAAAAGTTAGATTTCTACGAGCGTTGTGTCTTTGGGAAGCAATGCAAGGTAAAATTGAGTTCAATTATTCATAGGACTAAGAGTATAGTAGATTACATCCACTCTAATCTTTGGGGCCTATCTCAGGTTGCTTCAAAGGGTGGTTATCATTATTTGTTGACTATTATTGATGATTACTCAAGAAAGGTCTGGGTATTTACTTTAAAGCATAAGAATAAAGTCTTTTTCAACTTCAAGCGATGAAAGGTTATGATTGGGAAATAGATAGGCAAGAAAATCAAAAGATTAAAAATTGAAAATGGTTTGGAGTTTTGTTTAGCTGGGTTCTAGAAATCTTACAAGGATGAGGGAATTGTGAAGCATCATACAGTTAGATACACACCCCAATAAAATGGTGTGGCTGAATGCATAAACAATATACTCCTTGAGAGAGCTCATTGTATGCTCCCTAATATTAGACTTAGAAAGAAATTTTGGGCTTAGTCAATTTCTACAACTTACTGCTTAGTAAAATAAGTTTTCACTACTGGCATCGAGTGTAAGACGCCTAAGGAGGTATGGTTTGACACTCTTGTAGATTGCTCTAGTTAATGATCTTTGGTTGTCCTTACACTCATGTCAACGAAGGTAAGATCGAACCTAGAGCTAAAAATTGTATTTTCTTAGGTTATAGATCTAGGGTGAAATGATACAGGTTGTGATGTCTTGATCCTACGTTACCGAAATTTACTATTAGCAGAGATATTACTTTTGATGAGTCTGACATGCTTAACCTAAGAAAGGAGAATGTTGATGCAGATAGGGACTGTGGAGTTAGCAAGCAGGTGGAGTTTGAGAATTATATTTCAAGGAAGAGTCAAGAAGGTATTTCCATTCAGTCCATTAAAGAAGAGGAGAAAGATTCTAGTGAGAATGAGGATGCACAAAAGGAACAATAGTATACTATCGCTACTGGAAGATAGAGGTGAGAGATTAGACAACCTCATAGGTATAGTAGCTATGCAGAGATGGTTTCTTATGAATTATCTGCGATAGAGATTGTTAAGTCTTAGGAGCCTTTCACATACCATGAAGCTTCACAAGCAGTGAGTCTGCACAGTGGGTAATTGCTATAAATGAGGAGATTAAATTTCTCTATAAAAATTAGACTTGGAAGCTAGTAGAATCGCCTATGAAAAAGATAATTATTGCTTGCAAATGAGTTTATAAGTGAAAAGAAGGAACACCAAGAGTTGATGATGTAAAATATAAGACTCGCTTGGTTGTAAAGAACTATGGTAAGAAAGAATGTGTGGACTTCATTGAGATAGTCTCACCAGTAATGAAGGATTGTTTTATACACATGTTGCTTTCCATGGTGGTTATATTGACTTAGGGCTAGAGCAGCTTGATGTTAAGACGGCGTTTATTCATGGTGAGGTTGATGAACAAATTTATATGCATCAACCAAAGGGGTTCGTCATCTTAGGTAGGAAGACTATGTTTTTTCATTGAAAATTTCTTTTTATGTCCTAAAATAATCGCCTAGACAGTGGTCTAAGCGGTTTGATACTTTCATGCTTGCATATGACTTCTTTAGAAGTCAGTATGATAGTTGTGTTTACTTTAGATAACTTATGGATGGTTCTTTAGTGTACATGTTAATATATGTTGATTACATGTTTATTGATGCCAAGAACATGTCTGAAATCAACAAGTTGAAGGCTTAACTTAGTGGTGAATTTGAGATGAAAGATTTGGGGACAGTAAAGAAGATTTTGGGTATGAAAATTCACAAGGATAGAAAAGTAGGAAAGTTGTACTTATCTTAGAAGAACTATTTTGATAAAGTATTTGAACGTTTTAGAATGTAAGATTCTAAACCTATGGGTACTCCATTTATAAATCACTTTAAACTTTATGCAGACTTGTCATTGTATACTAAGGAGGAGAAGGACTACTTGTCTCATGTTTCATATGCTAGTGCAGTTGGGAGTCTCATGTATGGCATGGTTTGCACTTGTTTTACCATTTCACATGTTATTAGTGTTGTAAGTAGGTGTATATAATATCTAAGGAAAGCACATTAGCAAGCAATGGAACGTATACTTCGGTATATAAGAGGTACTGTAGACGTTGAGTTAGTTTTCAATAAAACAGGTGAACTCGATGTGTAGTTGGATTTGTTGATTCTAATCATGTAGGTGATCATAACAAGATGATATTGTTGAAAGGTTATGTCTTCACTTTCTCTAGTTACACAGTGAGCTGGAAAGCAACATTACAGGTTACAGTTGCTTTGTCAACTACTAAGGCAGAGTACATGTCGGTGACTGAGGCAATGAAAGAGGCTATTTGGTTAAGAGACTTACTTGGTGAGCTAGGCCTGGAGCAGGGTTTAATAGTTGTGCATTGTGATAGTTAAAGTGTTATACATCTGACTAAAAAACAAATGTATCATGAGAGGACCAAGCACATTGATGTTAGATATCACTTCATATGTGAGATCGTCTCGTAGGGCCAAATCATTGTTAAGAAAATTGGCATAAAAGATAATCCAACTGACATGATGACCAAGCCACTTTCAACATTCAAGCTCAAGCATTTCTTGGACTTGATTGGTATTCATAATATCTAGAGTTACCCATTGAGGTTGTGTGGAAAAGGTCGGAGTAGAGTTTTCGGTACTATGTAACCTTGGTAGAATTTAAGTCAAGGTGGAGATTTGTTAGGCTAATGTCTTGAATTCAACTTGAGATGTAACCCGGATGATAATTCGAAGAAAAACCCAAATATCACCCGTTTATGGGTCCGAGGGAGAATCCCTGGCCTAAAATATTTTGACCCATTTTTATGATCCGATTTGGGGTCTAGATCCAACCTATAGAGATTATGGTTTTGGCGGTTTATATTAGGGGTTTCTCGATTTCTATGCTACCACATGGTTCATTGTAATCCCTGTTTTGCTCATAGTGAAAGCTGTCTTGCCATTTTCTCCCATGGAAGTAGGCTTCAAGTCAAACCATGTTAAATCATCTTCTTTTTTGTGTGATTGTTGTTTGCATTATTTTCTCTCTTCTATTTTGTTGCGTTCGATCCCAAGTCTCTAGGTTTCTGCACAACACTTAACATATATTTTAATACAAGCTAATATCTCAATCAAGAAATATGAGTCTCCACATAGTCAAACTTAGTTTTGCTTAGTATCCTTGCCAAACACGTTGCAAATCATCTAAATCACAAACTCATTTAGCAAATTAATTAGCCCATTTATGGTTAAAGATTTTTTAAGCCTTGCTTTATTTAAAGGTCATTTGTTGCAATAATTTTTAAAATAGACTTTTTCTATATATTAATATCAAATGTTTGCATACTTTCGTAATAGCTTGTATTTTTTTATCATCACCCTAGATCTTGAACATAGGAACCAAAAATTTTCTAATAAGAAAGAGAACTTTCACATGCAAAATTTATTTCTCATATTTATTATTTATATGTTGACTATCATAATGTATTTAATTAGATTAATATACACACATTAATGTATGATATGATATTCCAGAACTTTACTTATTACTTGAAAAGAAAAAAAAAATAAACTTTTTTTTCCCTTTTGCAACCAGGTACGCCTACTTTAAACAAAATCTATAACTCAATGGTACAAACAGATTTTTAGATAAGGAGATAGAGAACACCGATAAATAGTAGAAGATACACAGACAAAAGTGTAGTTGATACTTATGTGTAAAGGATGGATGTAAGCTGACCAATTTTTTGTTTAAGACTTACAAAGCTACATTGTCTCAGGATAAATGGTAATTAGTGATGCGGGATGAAAAACAATCTATATTCAATATTCGGGTTTATTTTGATTATTTTAGGTTTAAATTTTTTATTTGGTTAAATTTGTTGATTTAGGTTTATTTTTGTCACTTTAGGAGATTTAGTTTTTTTAGTTTATTAGGTTTTATTTAGTTTTTAGGAAAATGAAAGGTCAATTCTTGTAATTGTTCTTTGGGACTTATTTTTGTAAGTCAAATCTTATCCATTTTATATGATTTTGGTTTCATTTGAAAGGTTACTAAGTTACATTACTAAAGAGCCCAAGACCTTGTGATTCAGATTTGATTTGACAAAGTTATAACCAAAAAATAAATGGTTATCATTGTATGACGTGATTAGTATTTAAGGTTAAGAGTTTCATTTTTATTAGGAGTCTTTTAGGGTTTTAACAATTTTTTATAAATATAGAGGAGATTGAGTGGTGTAACATAATACAAAATACATAAATAATTTATGAAAATTATTCTTTACTTTAGCGGCTTCTAAGGTTTTATTTCAAGATGGATTCCTTGAACCCTTCTCTTAGTTCAACGTCGTTTGAACTAATGTTTTTGTTGTTTTGATCCTTTGTCAATTAGGATCAGAACCTTGATTCAATGATAATTGATTCCATCTTACACACTTCTAGTATGCGTTAGATGGTCTCAAGAGAGAAGGTTTTTGCCTAGTTCAATGACAACAACATTACAGAAGACAATAATCTACTAGGCCATACCTTGGAGATTTCTATGACAACAACTTTCAAAGCTTTCCAATAGAAAACCTAGAAGTCGATGCTTAATATTAAACATATGTTTTTTTTTTTCTTTTGGCTTTTGGTATAACATTCCAATTTCTTATTAGTGATAGATATGAG
This sequence comes from Platanus orientalis, assembly GCA_025762735.1. Taxonomy (NCBI): domain Eukaryota; kingdom Viridiplantae; phylum Streptophyta; class Magnoliopsida; order Proteales; family Platanaceae; genus Platanus; species Platanus orientalis. Next base: position 1,020 of record JAOXJP010281375.1, on the reverse strand, counting down.
GAAAATTGGATTTCAATAAGTTCAGTAGAAAAAAAAAATTACAAGACGAAAAAAAACTATGAATATTATGAATATAATGAAAAAATATATATTTTTTTTCAATTTAGACAATGTGGATATGTTGATGTTGTTGAATGTAAAATTGTCTCATTAAAAGAACGTATAGTGGCATTAGAAAAACAGTGGATCAATGAAAGAAAAGCTTATTATGATGATGAGAAACATATATTGAACATATCTCTCCATGATATGTTATATAGACTCAAAGTAAAGCCTCAACAAGATACTCTAATGGTATAATTAGTTATGAAAGGCTATAAACAAGCAAATGCTCATTTGAGTTCAGGTGAAAAACTTAAACCACTTCAAAATCCCTTGAAAATCAAACAATCCTTCAAAAAGTGGAAGAGAAGAAATTTTAAGAAAAATCAATTCTTGGAATTCCAAACAACATTTATGAAAATCCCTTCTTAAATTTGATGGTTCAAAGGTTTACTTTGGAGAATTGAAAGCATATCTAGAACAAAATATAAAGATCATTGAAACTTAATTGCACAATCAAAGTCATTTTGTTGTTCTTGCAACATTGCAAAACTCAATGATGAATTTTCTTGAACCGATGGAAGGGATGCAAAATAGTTTATATTCAAGATTCAAGTTTGATTATTTTAGGTATAATTTTTTTTTATATGGTTAAATTTGTTGATTTGGGTCTATTTTTGTCAATTTAGGAGATTTAGTTTATTAGGTTTTATTTAGTTTTTAGGAAAGTGAAAGGTCAACTCCCATAACTATTCTTTGGGCCTTGATTTGGTAAGTCAAATCTTATTTGTTTCACATGATTTTAGTTTCATTGGAAAGGTTATTGAGTTACCTTTCCAAGAATCCAAGATCTTGTGATTCTGATTGGAGTTGAAAATGTTATAATATGACGGGAATAGTGTTTGAAGTTATAGTTTTATTTCTATTAGGAGTCTTTTGGGGTTGTAATATATATATATATATGTGTGTGTGTGTGTG
>JAOXJP010281365.1:0-19463 GCA_025762735.1 Platanus orientalis | reverse complement strand
CCCCAAACCCCTGATTTAGAGGGTTTGACCTATCAGTCGCTGGCCTCAACACTGGCTCTTGTCACATGTCTCCAAATACTCCAGTGTTGCTGCATCACATCTTTATCAATTTCAGTGATTGATGATATGTGCCAAATATTGAGACTCCGTGACAAATTTTGGAGTTGCCACCAAGAGTTATAATCTTCATTTGGAGGTGCTTAAATGATTATATTTCAACTAAAATTAGACTCTCAAAATTCATAGTTGGGATAGATTCAACTTGCTCAATTTGTGGTGTACATATTAAAGACTTAAATTACTTATGATTTTGCACAAGTTGTGTGGTTTGGTTCAACCCGTGGCATTTGTGTTGAAGATCATCAAAAGGGACTTAAGGAATATGGGTCTTGGATTGGAGAAAATTGCTTACAAATAATTATTATTTTAAAATTGGTACTTTAATTCTCTAGTATCTTTGGCAAGCATGCAATAGAAGAATAATTGAATCTGAAGTTACATCACCATAGAATGTGCAATCCAATTAGTAAATGAATATTCCATTGAATGTTTTTCAAGAATTGGCATTGATGCACCACTCCATCAGCTAACCTCTACTAATTGTTGGATTGCACCTCTGAGGGAACTCGTGAAGATCAATGTTGATGGTGCTACAACTTTTTTGGGAGTTGTTGCTGCTTTAGTCCGCGATCATAATAGATGATTTATAAAGGGGAGAACCAAACTACTGTAAGGATGTTTTGCTATTGAGGCTAGGACTTAGAGTATTTTATTGGGTCTTTAAATGGTTACAGAAAGCTCTTATGACAATTGTATAATAGAATGAGATTTCTCTTTTATTATGAATATTCTCAATAATGATGGTTTTATCTACCCTTGGAGGGTTTGCAATCTGATCCATGAATGCAAACAATTATTAAGAGGTTCCATGAGCATAAACATTATAAACGTTTCTCGAGCCAACAACTTAGCCACACATACTTTGGTAGGAATTGCGACAAGAGAACGTATTGAACAAGATTGGAATATCTCAAATATCTTGAGCAATCTAAAATTGATTATTGATGATGAATCTTATAATCATTTAACTTATTTGGATGAATTAATTTTCTTGAGCTTTTTCTTTCTTTCCCCTTTTTTTTTTTATTAAACCAAGTTAGTTTTTGGATAAATTTGGGGTGAGGGGGATAGGCTCAAATATAACATCCAATGTCCAAATCTCCCCATTCTTTCTTTAATGTTCTCATGAAAATTACATTAGTTTTTCGTCAATGTGAAAATCAATGTAGTATCAGTAAGTAGTGATATATTTTTTAAAAAAAAACCATGATTTTTAGTATGAAAAACCCTTCAATGCTGAAAAAAAATTCATGTGACCTAGTCTAGTAGGATGAAAATACAACATGGATATTCGGAAGGAAGTGTAGATACAAATGCCATATCATTGTATAATGTCAAACATTGATTAAAGCCCCTTCACATTTAATTAAATCAACTTTGTTTTTCCTTAAATTAAAGGAGGTGGAGGAAGCTTTATATAAATATCCAATGCTCAAATCTCTTCATTCTTTTCAATGTTCTATTGAGAAATCATAGACTTTTTCATTTGGGTGCAAATTAATGGAATATCACTACCTAGAATATATCCAATAAATAATTTATTAAAAAAATAATGATGCAATCAACAATGTAACACCAAATTTCTTATGTATTGGAATTCAATGTATACGAATTACCCGACCGTTTAGTAGGCTGGCTTATTATTTTTATTGTGGGGATTATTACTCCAAACCCTTACGAATAGTTTGTTAATTATTGTTGTTTAGCACAATAAACCTTTGAATATCTCAAGTTGCCCAAATTGTAAAATAGATAAAGTTGTATAAAAATAAAGAAGAGATGGAATAAGATGAACACTTCGACTTTTATTAATACGAATGTGGTTTACAAACTTTCCTTTAATCACAAAATAAACTCTAAACCTTACCTAGCTATGGACATCTTCAAAACACGAGCTTCTATGATATCTTCTTGAGAGGATGATGCAGAGGTTGATGAACTTGCACCATTCTTGAAGAGATGCTTGCTATTGTAGCAGAACTTGAAGAAGATGAAAAAGATGGAGAACTTGTCCGGATTGGAGAGCACAAGCTTGCAAGTATAGCATGAGTTGTGGAGAAGTCAAAGAATTGCTATTTTGTCATCTTTGAAGGTATACGTAGATGTAAAAATGAGTTGAGTTAGAGTCCATGTGAGAGACAAACTCTTCCTTGCTCTTAGAGTCCTCTTTGAAGTGAGAATGTATGATCTCTCTTTCTTGTATATATTGGTGTTTATTTTATACGAGATTACACCACCATTAGTCTCTTAGGTGCTTAAGGAGTCTATGAGTGTCGTGACCATGCAAAACAACCACCATTGGAGAAGATGAAGTCAAAATGGATTATCTGGTTCAAAGGGTGCAAATGGGACTTTGTTCCCATCGCAAGATCCATTTATATTAGCGAGTGAGTAATTTTGGCTCATTCGCGAGTGGTGCCAACTCTGCGAATGACACATTTTATGCTGTTCATGAACTTTCAATTTCAACAAATAACAATAACACACCATGATTTTTAGCATGAAAAACCCTTCAATGTAGGAAATAAATCATGGGATCTAGTCTACAAAAAATTCTATTAAATATGCAAATGTTTGACCTTATAATAATTCTATCTAGTAACAACTAAAGGATTATATCAAGAACAAATAATAGTCTTAGATATTTACCAAAATAATAATAATAATAATAATAGTAATAGTCTTCGATTACCATTTTCTTCGCCAAATTAAGGATGTTATAAAGGTTTATACAAATCCACTTACCTTCAAAACACGAGAAAGCTCATGCTCAAATCATCTCTTATTTTTAATGTTAAAACGCAAGCATTGGTGAGAAATATATATATATTGTACTACAAGTTAAGCTTATGTAAATGTAAAACTTGTAAATTTCATGAGTTGAAATAATAGAGTAGGACATGACATGTTTACATTCGGTTATGTTAGAGTCTAGGAGGTCCTTAGGTCTCATATGCATAAAGATTAACTCCAAAGACTAAGAAGACTCCAAGGAAGCAAGTCAGGATCATGTGAAGTTCATCCCAAAGAGTTCATGCTTCATCCACACTTGTCCCACACTAAAAAAAGTAAGTTGTGGTGTTTTTGAGTCTTTAGAAACCCTAATTTGCCCCAAAGAGACATTGGAGAATACCCAAATAATCAAAGTGCATAAATCTGGGCAGACAGAGTGCTCCACTTAGAACATGAGTGCTCTGCATAAGGGGGGCGCTCTAGTGAGGCTCGTGTCTGCATAGAAATTGCAAACCCCCCACCAAAGCACTCCACTTAAGGGCAAAGCGTTATGCTGGGAGCACTCCAGCACCCTCGAAGCGCTCCAATCTAGGTGGTAAACAATTTTTTTTTTTTTTTTGCACGCACAGGATTTTTTGTCCATTTGAGAAGATGCCCATCCAAGGATTGTGGGGGACCACGACCCATATAAAAGAGCTAAAAAGCTCTAAAGAAAGGGTTCTAAGGGATTGAAAGAGGTTTTGGCCTATTGTTTTGAGCTCTCTACATCTTCCACACTCTACACTCTCTCTCTAAGTTTTCAAGCATCCAAAAGAAGAGAAAATGAGCTTGTTCTTCTTTCCTTATTGAGTTAATGCAAGGTCACATTGCTAGAGAAAAGAAGTGGAAGTCCAAGGAAGGTTGTTTCTCTACTCCAAAGTCACCTAGAGACCCCCAAACTCCATTCCTCAAGCTTGAGGTAAATGCATTGCTATCTTTTTTGGAGTTTACATTCATTCTTGGGGTAGGCTTAGCTTATCGTTTATCTTGACCACCACATCATATTTGGGTCCTTGGAAACTTCTTCCAAGTGAGGAAGCCCTTGATAGAGTTTCACTTATATTTGCTTACAAAGAGGTTTGACATCTTATGAGTAATAGCAAAACCAACCTTTAAAGATGAATATTTTCTTTGGATATTTGTGTTTAAACTTGAGACCATTTCCTTTTGCCGGAGCCATAGGAAGGAATACCACTTGCTAAAGACACCGTGTGTTGGTTAGTTTGCTAGGCAAGTAGTATGTTTTATAATTATAATCTTGATTCTATTCATATCAATCTTAATAAAATCATTGTAGTTTAGTGGTGAGCTTTAATAGTGGATGTAAGTCGTCATGCTGAACTACTATAATTCTTGTGTATTTTTTGTGGTTTGTTTCATTTAATTAGTGTTTAATTTATATGATCAACCATTACAACCGTTAGAACAATTTCACATGTAATATATTTGAGCACTTCTATATTCAAGCATAGAAGCACCAACATAAATTCAATTAACAAGCTTAAGGGAAACTGAATTGGGGTAGTTAAAAAAAAAATTAAATAAATCCTATTCACCCCCCTATAAGATTATCACACATGAAATTTCAGAAAATCAACCTGAACCTTACTATGGGCTTGAAACTTGAGCTTAAACTAGGCCCAGTCCACTTAAAATCTGGGTCGAATGAACTGAGCTTCGGGCTAACCCAGCCCACTTACTTCCATCTCTAATTGTGAGAAGAAAAGCCTTTTGTTTTATTTGCAAGGGCAAAAGTTTCAGTTACCAAAAATCGTCTGTGACCCTCTGTGACTAAATTACAGGCTAAAATGTGGGTATAGGTGACGTCAAATTAAAAACACATCACCAATCAGTATGTGACATCATCACAGAGAGTTACAGACGTTGTATGGTCGCAGAAGTCAAAAACATTTCTTTCGTTCTTTTGCTGCATATATGATACGAGTGAGGGTACTTTGGGCATATTATAGAAACAAACTCCCTCGCCCTCCACAAGGCGGGAAACCGAGAGAGTCGAGAGAGACAGAGGAGAAGAGATGGAGGGAGAAGGAGCGAATAGCGACTTGCAGAGCTTATTACAAGCCATCAAATCTTCAGATGTAAGCTTCTATTCACCTCCTACTCAATTCTATCTGTTTCATTTTTCTTTCTATTCAATCTTCCTTCCCGCCTCCCTTCAAAAAGACCTTCAGATTTCCCAAAAATTTATATATATATCGCCATTTTAGGTCGTTGAATGAAGTTATCTGATCATGGGAAACTAGGGTTATGAGCTTTTTACACTTGAGGGAATCTTGGAACGATTGAACCAACTGTACAGCAAGAGCTTATAGATTGTAGTTTTTCTCTGCTTGAGATGGGATGATCCAAGCTTGTAACTCTTCGTTAGAAATTGTGTTATAATAATCTCATCCAGTTTAATTGGTACTGGTAGTAGGAGCTATGCCTCCTACTGAGCCTATTAACATTTAGATAGTTCTTGAAGTTCTATTGTTCCTGTTCTCCATATTCCATATAGTTGTGGGAAGTCCAAGAACACAAACCCTGGAATAAGTTTGCTGTCGATTCTTCTACGAGATTCCTTTTCCTTGAATCATTTGGAGGCTGATAAGGAATTGTGTTCACAATGTTACCACAATGATTATTAGCATTGAACTGAAGATTATTGATAGCTGAATCCCAAATCCCAAGTTATCTAGATGACTAGCAATAGAGCTTACTCCCTTGCGGACAATTCTAATAGGATAAGCTAATTCAATAACTCTGTAGTCCTTGTTAGCTCGTGGGAGCTGCCAAGTTTACATGTTTTTGATTGATCTATTGTATCACTTATGTGTTTCACCTCTTCCTGTTGCCTCAGCCAGAATGAAATTCTTGAACTAATAGTCTTTAATTTCAGAATCTTCCTATAAGCACATGGATATATTTATTTTCTTCAAAACATATGAATGCTTGTAGTCTATGCTTGATTCATTAGCATTCCATTTATGCAAAACAGGAAATTCAAGTTGTAAAATAATCTACAAAGTAAAATGCAATGCCTCCTCCTTGAGGAAGAGACATAGAGAGTGAGGAAATTGGCTACTTTTACACTCTCCGGCCCCCATTGTCAAGCAAGATATACTAATGCTGCAATAGATTAGACAAAGTCCTATGGTTCATTTTTACCATTGCTAATGCAGCATCTTGAAGCTGTCGTGGCACTGTATAATGATGAACCATATCCTCTTATCTCTCTCTCTCTCTCTCTTGATCGCTCGCTCTCTCTTTTTCCTCAAATGAGTAGCATCATAATACTGCTGTAAATTATAATATCTGATATTGCTAAGTGAAGATACAATGCTGTGTTAAAGGATTTATGGAGCTATGTCACTGAACTGTAACTATATTTCATTGGATGGTGTAGCAACCACAACAAGTGAAATAGTAAACCAGATGAGTTTCTCATTCCCAGCTTAACAGCTGACGCGTTTCAAAGAATCAAATTTATGATGTCAGTATTGTTTGTTTATTAGGACATACTAGCATAATTTTTTTGATAAAGTGATTGAAAGAAAGGTTGTTGTTCGCTTGATAAGGGAACCTCAAGCATAAAAATTGTGAATTTAATAAAATGGTAAGAAGCAAAACATTAAGACACCTTTTTTTTTTTTTGTTATGGATGGGCAAGACAAAAGATTTCAACCTTACAAATTTACATTTAAAGCATCCCACTAACAAAATTGGGATATCAATAGGAAACTCTTGAGGGTATAACACTATGTCCATATTTTGATACAAAGAAGCCATAAAATCTACTGGCTTGTTAGCCTCTCTGCAAGTACGGATTATCTCATTATAATGAATTCCTCTAGATTAGCTTTGTCTTCGATAGCAACTCCTCTAGACTGCGAAAACCCTTCTAGAGGGCCTTGGATTTGGTGCACAAAAAGAGGTGTGAAAGAGGTGCTCAAAGCACCAGGGCCTAACACATCCGTCCGGAAAAAGTGATTTACACTTTTTGAGGTATGCTTTTCATTTTTTGGGACTGATGTGTTAGGCCCAGGTGCATTTAGCACCACTTTCGCACCTGGGCATGCGTACCCAATCCGAAGGGCTTCTAGAGGCTCCCTAAAGAGTTATCCCAAACCTATTTGCCAATTGGATGCAACACATAGCATACCACAAAGTTCAATGGTGTTGATTTAAACATATTAGATCGACATGCATAAGCATTTGTTCTTCCACCACTCATATCCCAGATAACACCTCCAAATCCACCATGATCATCATTAGGAGTCATTACAGTTTATGGCACAACAAAGTGAGGAGAAGGGTTTCAATGACACCATTTGGGCACTTTCTTGGCTTTTAATTGAGATGCCTTGCTTTAGAAGAGTATTTCTACACAACTGGTTGTCTTCTAACTTCCCATGAATAGATCAACATTTGAACTTCATGTCCATTGTTATGGCAATGTAGATTTGTTCTGTAGATTTAGATATGTGCTTGAAGATTTGTTGACTTTCTCTTCCCATAGATGGTAAACTATACCACCTAAATACAATTTTCTAATGTCTTAAAGAGGCTCACTTTGAATTTTTCAGTCATTCATGCAATTTCCCCCATTCAGGGAAGAAACTGGTAGATTCCCATACTAGTTTTCCACAACTTGGTGTCTCTAGCCTTCTTTGAGGAACACTGAACAAAAGAATAATGGTCAATTTATTCTGGGGCAGAATTGCATAAGCTGCACCCGGATCTTGAAAGATAACCAATCTTCACAAAGAGATTTGAGTGGTAAGGTTTTCGAGCACAACCCTTCCCATTACAAAAGCATGTCTAAGGATACAATCTGACACTTGGTGCTGTACATGGGTTTAAAATACATGTAAGGGTACATATGTCTTTGTACAATATTGGCTATACTTGTAAACACTCGTAGATGTATTTTTATGTTTTGATATATGAAGCAAAGTATGTGAGAAAACTCTCTACACTCTTCATACGTATTCTCCCCAATTCTTTTCTTCTTCCTCTTCTTTTTTCTTTCTACTTGAAACTCTAACATAGAAATCTTCAAAACTACAAAATTCGACTTGGTATCAGAGCCTACAAAAGTTCTAGGGTTACTGTCCATGCTTACCTGTCCCAGTAGACTTGCTGATGCCAACAGGCTGTACGTTGACATCAACGGCTGTATAATGATGTCTTCGATGTAAGTTCAAAACCTATAGATCTTGATTCGTGTTTTCATTCTAAGTTGTTTTTTAAAAGGCTTGAGGTCATTTGAGCAATTTTTTTATTTTTTAAGCATTTTTTTTGTATTTTTCATATTTCAAGCAATCTCTTGATCTAATTTGTTTTGGGCTTTGTTGATTGATGAGATAGGGTGTACTAGGATCGTTTTTTTTTTTTTTCACTCTAAAACCAATGGTAAAAGTCTCATTTGATTTCGTTAAGTTTTGAGTGAATTATGTCATTTTTTCAAAAACCCACATTTTTCATCTAAATCTATTTCTTTCGTTCGATCTTCTCATCCAGGGAGTTGTTGGCTAGTTTTTTTGGGTGGAATTAGTTCGTCCCAACCGGAGCTTTCATTTGGAACAAGTCTCACCTTGTTTGGTTGAGATTTGAGCCAGTTATAAGCATTTTATAAAATGTCAAACTGTAAAAAAGGTGATTTAGGGTTGTACTTATGCGTGTTCTCCTCTTTTTCTCTTTCTACCCCTTGAATGGTGTGGATTTATGCTTGTTTGTAGTAGTGTAGTACTATGGCTGTGTGATCTTGATTTATATGCTGCCTTGGTTGTTTGGGATTCTTTCTACAAGTTAAAGGTGGTTTTTTGGGTCGTATGCTCTATTAGTGGTGTCTCATAAAACGTGCAGTAAGTGTGAAGTCCTCTATTGGCTATGTAGCCTCGGTTGCTTATGTTTCTTTGCTGATTTATAAGCATTAGCCCATTATTTGTGCTCGTTGGTGGTCTCAGGTGTTACCTCATTTGTTCTGTGCCTAGTTCAAGTTGGTTGATGTGTGTACTACTGGTTTTTTTTTTCTTGGAATGGTTCTCGTGTGGAGATATTTGTTAATTGTTGGTCATTGTACATAGCCTTGGTGTGTTGGTGAATCCTTTTGTTGGTTTGTGATTTTTTGGGAGTGCCATTGTGCTTGTGTTGGGCCTTGGTGGTGTGACTGACACCTTTCAGGTTTTTAATTTGTTTGGTCCTGCTATGGAGTCTTACCTTTGTTTGGCTTGACTTTGTACTTTTGTTGATATTGGCTGCAGTGCATTTCTTGGCTTGTGGTTTGTGTTAGGCCTTTAGTTATGACATAATATCTGCCTGAAAGTGTCTTCTTTGCATGTTTTGGTACTTCCGTCTCTTCTCATAGCCCTCTTCTTAGTCATCACTGGATCATTGGTCCTGGGGCGTCTCATCATATGACTGGTATGTCTAGCCTCTTTTCTTTATATTGTGTTGCTTCTGGTAGAGACAATGTACATATTGTCGATGGCTCATTGCCTTCTGTGGCTAGTACTGGTTTCATTTCTCTTACTTCATCCTTGCCCTTGACTTCTGTGTATCATGTTCCAAAATTTAAGTTGAATCTTGTTTTAGTTAGTCATATTATAAAAGCTTTGAATTGCAGTGTTACGTTATTCCCTTCGTATTTCTTTTTTCAAGACTTGCAGATGGGGAAGACTATTGGTAGATGACATGAGGATCAGGGGTTGTGTCTTATGGATGATTATTCTTTAGTCACCTCTATGGTTCACATGCATCATTCCTTCAGCTATAGCTCAACAATAAGTCACCTCTTCTATGCCTTCTTCTCAACATGATTAACTTCTCCTGTGGTACTCATGCCTTGACCATATCTTCTTTACCATGTTATAAAAATTCTTTCCGGACTTATGTTCTTCTGTTTTTGATTTCCATTGTGAAACTTGTGAGTTGGCCAAGCATTGAAGTTCCTCCTATTGCTCGAGTATGAGTCGCAGTTCTTCTCCATTTGCCCTTATTCATTATGATGTATAGGGACCTGTTCCCATTATTTCCTTGTTTGGTTTCCGTTAATTTGTGACCTTTATTGATGGTTACTTCTGGGTTACTTGGATTTACTTGTTGAAATCCAAGGGTGAAGTTGTTTTAGCCTTTTAGTTTCACAAATTAGTTGAAACCCAGTTTGACACTAAGCTCAAAGTTCTTCCTTCCGATAATGATGGGTTGTTTGTCTTATACTTTTTCCTCATACCTCTCTTAGTGTGACATCTTCCATCAAATTACTTGTCTTGATACTCTGAGCAAAATGGGGTGGCTGAGAGGAATGACCGACATCTCCTTGAGATCACTTGTGTTTTGCTTCTTTATATGCATGTTCCCTAAGTTTTTTGGGCAGGCCGTTGCTTACTTGATGAATCGTGTGCCCTCACGTATTTTTGGATTTAAACGTCCCCTAGATCTTTTCTTGTGTTCTTCTCTTAGATTTTTCATTTCTTCTAAAGTCTTTGGTTGCATATGCTATGTCCATGTCTCTAAATCTAATCGTTCAAAGTTAGAACCCAAGGCTCTTAAATGTATTTTCTTTGGGTATGCTCCGAATAAAAAGTTCTACAAATGTTATCATCCCTCTACTTGGAAGTTCATTGTTTCTATGGATGTCATTTTTCATACAACTATTTTTTTCCCCCTTAGCCAGCCTCATCTTTAGAAGGAGAGTAGAACTGAAAGGGAAGATAAGTTGTCTCTTCCTTTACCTATTTCTCCATATGCTTTTGATTTTGATGGATATCATACCCGGGGGAGATGGATTAAGTGGTTGTTCCCAAAGAGAAAGATCTAGTGGCAATCACTCAAAAGAAGGCTTGGATGCAAGATTTCACTCGTGTTTGTTCGGCGTAATAAGAAGAGCATTGCCCTTGCCTCTGAATTTCATGTGCTTCTCCAACTGGTCTCTTCGTCTCCATGTATTACTCCTCCTGTGCCTCATGATGATTCCCATATTCTTATTGATATCAGGAAGGGTACTCGTTCTTGTACCCAGGGACGACCCTTATTCCAACTTGATGTCAAGAATGCTTCTTGCATGGTGACCTTGAAGAGGAAGTTTATATGAGGTTACCTCCTGATTTTCTACACTTTATTGGTAAAAGAAAAGTATGTCACTTAAAGAAAGCTCTATATGGGCTTAAGCAGTCCCCTAGAGCATGGTTTGAGAGATTCATTAGTTCTCTGCTCAAGAATAGATATAAACTATAGACAGTGCCAAGTGTATCGCACCCTCTTTGTAAAGCATTAAAAAAGGAAAGTAACAACACTCATTTTCTATGTAGATGATATTATGGTTATAGGTGATGATCAATATGAGATCAACAACCTAAAAGGTTTTCTTAACAAGAATTTTGAGATCAAAGATTTGGGGCTTCTCTGATACTTTCTTCGAATCATTTTTTTTGAGTGATAAGGCATTCATTTATTAAAGAACGCAAAACATAGCAAGTACAAAATAGAAGAATCACTGGGAAGGTGAAACCAAGGGAAGACAAAAACTAAAGCACCTTCAAATTATAATTCCTCACACCACAAAGCATGCCACTCCAATTCCTTAGAATTAGCCCCTATAGAAGACCCATTCAAAGAGTCTTGTCACTATACACCACCAATTTGCCATGACTTCTAAACTTATCCTCGAAAATCCTACGGTTTCTTTCCGTCCACAACCCGCAACAAATGGTTCTCAGTAAGACGTGCTAAATGAATAGGGGACACTCTCAAGACCACTACTCTGCCACCCCATGATTAACTCATTAACGAGCTTAGGAAAGATCCATGATATTTGAAGATGAAATAAGGAAAAAATCCCACCCCACGGTAGCCATAGAACAATGATTGAAAATGTGACTTACCGAATCCTCCCCTTGCATGCATATAATACATCTATAAGCCAAATTTCAACCTACTTTGAAGATGGTTAAACATTAGAATTTTATCCAAGAAGCTACTCCAAATAAAAAATGATACTTTTGAAGGGATATTTGAATTCCAAATGCCATTATGGGGAATTGAAATAACCGGGAAATTTGATAAATCAATGTAGAAAAATTTAGGGGTGAAATGACATTTCCGATTAAGTTTCTAGCTCCAAACATCACCAGTAGTTAGTATAAGGTTGAGATTACCAAGAACCTCTAGTAACCTAATCATCTCTCCTAATTCCCAATCATTTGGATCTCTTCTATACCTAGGATCCTCGTCTCCTAGACTCTTCTATTAAATTCGTAATAACCTGCCACCGAAGATTGGAGATTTAGGGACAGATGAAAAATGTTGGGGAAGACCTCCATGAGTGGGGCCTCCTCCATCCACACATCCTTCCAAAAGCTAATGTTCTCCCCCGATCCTAGTTTGAATCTAATAAACTTCTAGAATTCCTCCCTCCCTGAGATTATCGATATCCATACCTGCACCCATGTTTCCTTCTCACCTATTTGGATTTTCACATTGACTGCTCACTAAATCTGGCCACTATAATTCTATGCCATAAGCTGTCTCTCCGAGTCCCGAATCTCTAAAGCCATTTTGTTAGTAAAGCCTTATTTTGAGTACAAATCTTTTTAATTCTCAAGCCTCTATTGGTTTTTGGCACACAAAAAGTATTCCAGTCCACCAAAAGATATCTTTGATGGTTAAGACCATCATCCCACAAAAAACTTCTAAACATAAATTTCACTCTATTAGCCACAACTATTAGAATCATGAAAAGAGATAGGAAGTAGTTCGGCATAGTAGCCAGTGTTGCCTTCACTAGAGTCAATCGATTACCTTTCGATAAAAGAGGGACTTTCTAAGATTCAAGTTTGGATGCCATGTTGTCAATAACTGGCTCCCATAATATCTTCAATTTGTAACTTGCTCCAAGAGGAAGCCTTAAATATGAAGAGGGGAGGGCTCTAATTTTACATCCCAAAATCCAGGCCAAGCTTTGCATATCACAATTTTCCTCTACTTGAAAAATCTCACTCTTAGCTTTGATTTTTAGGCCCAAAACCACCTCAAAGCATCTGAGGATACATCTATGGTAACCTGCTTGTCTGACATTTGCAACACAAAAGATCATCGTATCATCTGTAAACTGAAGATGAGACGTTGTAACCTTATCAGATCCCACCCTAAATCCCGAAATAAAGCCTATCTTCGCCATTTTTATCATTCTTCAAGACCTTTGATATCATTATGAATAAAAATGGAGAAAGGGGATCCCCTTGTTTTAGACCCCTCAAGCCATTAAAAAATCTAGCCGGGCTCCCATTTATCAATATAGAAATAGCATGTGAGAAAATACAAAAAAAATCCAACTTCTTCATTTGGTACCAAAACTCATTCTCACCAAAATGTAATTCAAAAATCTCCAATTAATATGATCATATGCCTTTTCCATATTCAGTTTACAAATCACCTCACTTTTTTCGGATAATCTCCTATCTTCAATACATTCATTTGCAATCAAAACACCATAAAAAATTTGTTTACCTTTGATGAACGTACCTTGAGGAGGAGAGATGATATATTTCATCACAACCTTCAAACGTCATGTCAATATTTTTGATATTATCTTGTAAACACTACTCAAGAGACAAATAGGAAAAAAGTTTTTTATTTCCCTAGCGATTTTCTTTTTGGGAATAAGGATAATAAAATTATTATTAATGTGCTCATAAAATTCTTACGAATAATAGAATTCATCCAATACTTTCAATATATCACCTTTCACAATATTCCAACACCTTTGGAAAAATGTAATCGTGAATCCATCAGGGCCAAATGCCTTAACCCCCTTCATACTTATAATTGACTTATGTACCTCATCTTTGGAAAATAGTCTCTCAATCCAACTCTTCTCATGATCAGATATCTTATCAAACTCCAAGCCATCCAGGAAAGGCCTAACCGGATATTCGTTCTTGAAGAGATTTAAATAATAAGATTCCGCCTCCTTCCTAATTTCCAACTCATTCATGACCCATTCCCTATTGATCCAAAGACTATGTATCTTGTTAAAATTCCTATGTTGCGAGGCCACTTTATGGAAGAATTTAGTATTGTGATCTCCTTATTTTAACCACTTAATCCAGACCTCTAACGCTAATATAACTCCTCCTTAATTGCAAGAAATTGAAATTCTTTGCACAAAGACGCTCTTTTTACTCTTTCTTCTCTAGAAAATTCCGGTCTTCTTCCAATAAATCAAAGGCCCTTATATTGTCAAGAAACCTCTTTCTCTCTTCTTTAGAATATCCCACCAAAATTTTTTTCCATGCTTTTAATTGAATTTTCAAGTTTTTGACTAGCATTCCCAGAAAAAGAGGTCTGATTCTATAATCCATATATCTTCCACCAACTCCATGAGATCCGGCTCTAAAAACCACGAATCCTCAGATTTAAAAGGGTATGGTCCCCCTTGTCCGCAACCCGACTAAAGAATAATTGAGGAGTGGTCTGAAACTGATCTTGGAAGTGGCACTTGAGATTTGCCTGGAAATAAATCCTCTCAATCGTTACAAAATAAAAATCGATCCAATCGACTAAGAGAAGGAATATCCCGGAAGTTAGACCACGTATTCTTTGCACCCTTAGACAATCAATTAGCTTTTATTTGTCAATGAAATTCTCAAATTTAACCATTTTAAAAATCCCTATACTCGATACCTTTCCTCTCGTGCAAAAACTGCACCAAGTTAAAATCTCCCCCAATACACCAAGGCAAATCTCACCGAGCCATTACATTGTCTAGTTCCCCATGAAAATCATCCACTTCCCACGAGCGGACTGGTCTATAAACCCCAGAAAAGATCCATTCCTCCACCCCCCAACCAATCTACATCTAGATGAAATCGAAAAAGCCCCCACTTCATGCTCCATCACCTCCACCTTATCGTCATTCCAAATCATAAGGATACCTCCAGACGCTTCCAACGAAGGGAGTGCAAACCAATTTGTCGAAGCCTTACCCCACACTTCTTTCACAATTAAATCATTCATGACCTCAATTTTTGTTTCTTGTAACACCAAGATATCCAGATATACACCATTAAGTGCAGTACTAATGGTCGCTCTTTTATCCCTATTCCCCATTCCTCTAACATTCCAAGATAAAAGATCTAATAAATCACTTGAAGACAATCCCTTTCCCAAGAACCACACCCTCACTGAACTCCCCTTCCTTTCGGTTGTAATTGACACTACTCTCAAGCTTGAGTTCTTTTTGTAGGCATTTCCTACCAGTCGTTTTAAACCCGTCCACTCCTTTACTATTCATTTTTCGAGATTCAATAGATTTGAAGGTTCTTTAATTTCATCCTCAAAATCTTCATATGAGAGACCAAGAAAATGACCAAACTCCTCCACTTTTTGCAGTACCCACTCCGAAACAAACTCATCACTCCTCTCCGACACTCCTTTGAGAAGTAGCCTATCCTCTTCCTCGATTTTATAGGTCGCAGTGACACACTCTAGCCCCACATTTAGATCAACTGGATATAACCCCACCTCAATCCCCATTTTGTCTGCCATGGCTTAGGGAGTCACTGAAAGCACATCACATACCCTTCGCCTATCCTGATCCTCTATTAATACCAATTTTTTCTCAATATTTCTCAATATATACTTCGGAATAGCATTCCACTCCTCGTTGGACCCAACCACAGTAAATGGGAGCTAGTTATGTAGTATTCGATTCCAATGGGCCTGGTCTAGAATAAAATAACCCATCCCCATGTAAATGGGATTCAAAAAGAATCCTTAGATCGAACTTATCTTTTTCATCATTTTGGGCACCACTGAAATGACCCTTTTGCCTTAGCATTCGCAATCCCAATAGGGTTTTGTAATGCGATGAATGGGTTCGAGATTTCAATGCTTGAATTACCCATTTGACCTTGTCGATTGAGCCCCTCACCTAGCTGGTAGGTGTCATTGGATCCCTTTCTACGATCGACAACATGCCACCTTTCTTCAAATCTCTTATCATCGTTAGATCCAGCTACCACATGATTGATCAACCACGTTAATCTATTTTTATTTTGAACCTTTGTAGCCTCCCAACTCTTGAATGCATGGGGTGTATCACCCAAGAACCCTCTCCCATCTACACCTACCTTGACAAAAGAGAAGGTAATCGATTTTTTACCCCAACCACTATCCACCTTCTAGGGAAAGAAAACACCTGACGATAGTCTACACCTTGCACCTGACGATCGTACCAATCAGGTACCACCTTGGATAAGATATGTTTGAATTTCAATTTTTTCCCTTATTGTTCAGATCGCTCCCGCCAGATGGAAACCCATACTCACCTTTTTTGATCAAACCCCCATCATCTGGCCTATGTACTGCCTTAGACTCGCCATGCTGCCCATTTATGCTCTTGGAATCCTCAACCGAAATTTCACCCTCAATCAAAATTGCAACAGGGAAATACTTGCCATGATTTATCATTGAAATCATGCGAGGTATCGCTCTTAAATCACCACCATCAATTTCTAGTCGAGCCCACCTCAATTTGTCGCAGTTCAGGGTGTGTTCGTCCACCGATTTTAGGCCTCCACAGATGCTCCCAACTACCTCAAAAATTGCAGAAGTCCACAGATTTAACAGGAGTCTCCATAACCTAATCCATATATTTTTAAACAAACTAGCATAATTAATGGTCAATACATCCGAGGTCTGACCATTGAACTTGATTACTCCCAGTTTTGGAATCGACACCTCATTATCACATAGGGATTTCACTTCAGTAACCGAAGAACATATAAAAATCGCCCGGCGAGGGCCGATAGCAACCTAAACAAACTCTTCAACAAGGTTTAAATCTTCACAGTCCCACAATCACTTCCCATGTGATCTTCATTGTTGGTCGGCAACAAATGACCGATCTGGCCCAAACTTCCTCACCCGTTTCCAATTTCAGACCAGATACATTAAACGCCCGGTCTCTATCTTGATGAACGACCTCGATGTTTAATTGAATAACTTGATTTGGAGTTGAAACACCTCCAACATAAGCACCTGGACTCGGAAAAGAGTCATGAGTCAGAATTCGTTGCGCAACCAAAGACTCGCCCCCGAACGATTGTCGGAGAATATAAGCAACATTGACCCAACCTGAAGACCCATTGGACCCTGGAATAAAGGCCCGAAACTCTTTTCTAGATCCAAGAATAATATCTTCCTACCCCAGTGCAGGTATGTGTTAGATCTCCTTTAGGACTGAGATATTGGGATGTAGACTTTGTGAGACTCTCATTGAGTTTCACCACCGATCGTAGGAAGATAAGGGCTACCGACTCATTGATATCGGTCGTTATCTGAGACTAGTTGGGAAAGTCATATATTTTTGTCTTTTGATTATGCCAAACATTTCTTACGTAGTTGGGGTGGTTAGTCAATTTATGTATGCTCCTACAACAAGGCATCTTGAGGCTATATATTGCATTCTTAGATATTTGAAGAAGAGTTCAGGTTAGGGACTCTTGTATGGTCAACGACAGGACCTTCACATTGAAGCCTTTACAGATATATATTGGGCAAGGTTAGTGACTGATAGGAGATCTGCTTTTGGCTACTGCATGTTTGTTGGAGGTAATCTTGTCACTTGGTGTTGCAAGAAGCAACCAGTTGTAGCAAGATCAAATGTAGAAGCAAAGTTTTGAACCATGACACATGGGATATGTAAGATGCTATGGTTTCGTGGCCTTTTTAGAGAGTTAGGTTTCCACTCCCAAGTTCTTATGCGGTTGTATTGTGATAATGAAGTCACAATTAACATTGCCTAAGATCTTGTCCAGTATGATAGGACCAAGCACATCAAGGTTGATAGACATTTTATCATGGAGAAATTACAAGCCAAGTAGATATGTATTCCTTTCATGAAGACTGATGACCAGTTGGCCGATGTGTTCACCAAAAGCCTATGTAGTCCTAGTTTTAATTGGATTGTTGGCAAGCTGGGTATGCACAATATTTACATACCAGCTTGAGAGGGAGTTTTGATGTACATGGGTTTAGAATAAAATATGTAAGGCTATTTTTACAGTATTGGGGTATACTTGTATATACCTATAGATGTATTTTACTGTTTTGATATATAAAGCAAAGTATGTGAGAGGACTCTCTACACTCTCCATACGTATTCTCCCCAATTCTTCTTTCTCTTCTTTCCTTCTTCTTGAAATCCTAACGTATAAATCTCAAAAACTACAGATTTCTACTACACCAAAATATGATTGGCTCAAACAACCTTTTGGTCCCTTGTTCGACAAACCTCCCAAGCTGACTTTAGAAGTTTTGACAGAATTGACCATTAGGATATGCCTGCCAAATAACGTGGTTTTTTCTCTTTTTTTTAGAAGGTTTCAATCTTTTGAAGATGAGCAATAACATCTAACATCACCATAGAATACATGGTGAACCCAATCATGGTTGTGAATAACCCTGCAAACTAACACATCAAGGTTTGCTGTTGCATAGTATCTTAGCTGTTTAGTAAATCTATACTTAACCCATTTCTAGAGGGTGCCACATAAGAGTACTCCGTCCATCACCTATTAGAGTTTGAATGTTGCCTAATGTAGCCTCTCTAGCTTTGAGAGTCGCATGCCAAATGCAAGAGCAATCACTAGTCATACGTCAAAATAGGTTCCTTCTTAAGAAACTTGTCATAAATCCATTATACCCAACCCAATATCCTTCTTGGAAGCCACTGCCTCACGTCTATTTTATCCGTCACACAACCTCTTGATGTTTACATCTCATTCAAGGCCTATAAACATTTGCCAAAGAAATAATCCGAATTTTTTTCTTCATCTCCGGCTCTCCCCACAAGAACCAATTTGTCAAAGAAATAGTCTGAATTTCTCTCCATCTTAGGTGCTGCCACAAGAACCAATTGAACAAGTTTTCAATGACATCAATGACCTCTTTAAGCTACATGAAAACACCTTCCAAGGAATAAATGACTGCCTGTAAAACACTGATTTGTATAATTGCAATTGGTAGTAGAAATTGCAGCTGTCACCAAAGGAAGCTCAAGAAGCTTGAGAGAAGGGTCCCTTCAATTCCCAATCTGCTGCGTAAAGAGGTTTTGGGAGTGGAAAGATTAGCAAAAAATAAACTACAGATTTGTTGAAATTAATTTCCAAACATGGTTCAAAATCTTGCGTGATATGGGCCGTATCGCCCGAGATGTCTCGGTACCGCAGGTCCACGATACGAAACATATATGTACTGCAAAAAATCAGTGTTTGGACACCTTATCGCGAGTTGTATCGCGTGATACGGCTCCGTCTTGCGATAAGATGGTCAAAATAGGCATTTTTTTTGGTGTAAAAGGCCTCAAACATGTGATATAGGGAGTATCGCTTGCCGTATCTCGCAAACAACAACCCCCCGTATCGCAACTCATAGAAAACCTCTAAAATTCCATTTTTTTTTTTGCAATTTCTTGTTTCATTTACTTTCTAGAGACTAAATCTAAGACTCCATTTGAGTCTATTTCGTTTGAAAAGGGAGATTTGAGCTGGATCGAAGGATTGAAC
>JAOXJP010281355.1:6473-19464 GCA_025762735.1 Platanus orientalis | reverse complement strand
GGAGAGAGAGGGGAGCATCGACCCTTGGAGAAGGAGAACATGGCCACAACCACACATTGGAAACACCCAAATCTTCAAAAACTTTTTTATTCTTCACTCCAAAATTATGGGGGAGAGGTTGACTTTAAATAGATTTACAATCTTAAACAATTAGAAACTTGAAAAATTGGAAACTTCAATAAGTCCTAAACTTGTTAGCCAAGTTTTTTAAAATATAAAATTTTTTAAAAACATATTTTCCTAAAAATTCAAACTACTAAAACTTAAAAAAAATTAAAAAAAAAAAAAAACACTTTTCCCGTTTTAACTAACACCCCTTTAATGATTTGGTCATAACTTTTCCAAATCACCTCATATTTGTACAATCTTGGTCTTGTTAGAAAGGTAATTGAATAACCTATCTTATGACACTAAAATTAAGCCAAAAAGGTAAGTTTTGATCTTTGAAAAAGTAGGTTAAACTTTAAAAAAAAACATGATTATTTTGAAAAAAACCCAACAACATTTTTTTGGGCGCTTTTGGCCTTATTACATGGACACATAAAATAAATGTTATCCCCGATAAAATCCTTACTAAATCCACATAACATTCTTGTTTGAATCTACCTCTCTTATGCGGTGGCAAATACATAAGTCTTGTTTGGTTGTCTGCATCATCTAGTATCACACAATACCTTAAACAATGCTCAGAGTTTCAGGGTAAGCGGTTCAATTGTGAACCAGGGAGGGCCTTTTGAACTCTGGTTGGCCAGCTTATGTGGTTACCTATTTGGAACGGTTCAATCTTTGGGGTTTTTTTTATTTATTTTTTTGAAATAATTCCATCTTGAGTCACTTGAAATGTTAAGGTTTCCATATTGAAATATGGCTAAATTTTGTACACATGTTTAGTGTATCCTAGATCTCCATCACTAAAAAGTCCAAGTCTTTTGGAGCACCGTGGGTATGATTTTCACCTACCTTTTTATAGATTGCCTATCTTTTGGATTTCTACGCACTACCCTGAGTTTTGAATTTTTAGATAACCAAATCAACTATTTTTTTGAAATTTTGTAGGGATATTCCTAAATACTTAGCTAGGTCTCTGCAAATTTTTATTATTTTTGGAGATCTTTTAAGTTCGGTTTTGAAACTTTGATTTCCCTGTCTCTTAGACGGACTATTGCCTGTTGATCCAAACCCTCACTGGTAATTGGTCAATCCGGCTACTCAAACATATCAGAATTCAGTAAAAGTTTACTGTGGATCTCCTAATATTTATAATAATCACAATGCAAATCTCAATATTTAGATGTCTCTAGGTCCAATTTTTAAACTCGTATTTCATCATTAGTTGAACTGGATCTTCTAGTCTGCTTCTAATCCCCTCTGATTTTCCCCACAGATTAGCCCATTTGCACCTTCCTACACGTCTTAGTTTCACTCAGCAACAAGTTTCACAAAAAACACACAGAATTATAACTGAATCAGAATTTATGAGTGGCTATCTCCTTGTATTTGCATTCCTGTCCCTTTAATATACTTCAACTTGAGTCAATGTTATTTGACGGTGAACTGTCGAGACAAGCCACCATCTAGAATTGATGGGCATGAGATGCAAATAAGCGGGAGCTGGCAGACACAAGGGACAGCAATTTCCACATTGCAGGTATGCGTTGTGATGCGTTGTGATCTTCTTTGTTGTCCAGGGGGGTCTCTGAAAACCATAGGGCGAAGGTAAAATGTACTGGTCAGCCTGTGATAATCTGATCAAGGTTGATCTAGAAGTGGATGCAGCTCCTCCAGCAGGCTTCTGATCTTCCTCAGGCAGCCATCAAAGTTCCAGCAGTGCTATTGCCTTACAGGGTGCGAAATCGGAGTCTGTAGGGGGAATACCATGGGGGAGTATTTCTGCCTTGGGGTAGAATTTGGTTGGCTAAAAGAGACCATTGACACCCCTGATTGATTCTGGATGGAAAGGGATAATTCTACTTATAATTACCACTACAGAATCACTGTTGAAGTTGACAAAGCTTGGTTGGCGAGGGACAAGGAGGACTAGACCTTGTGCCAGGAAATTTTAAATACTGTAGGCAATTCCTATGATCAGAATTTCTAAATGAAAATATTAAGAAGCCAGAGCCTCCAAACATCTGTCCAGAAAGAGGAAATTGGTCACGTGGTCAAGATTAGTATGCTGTTGCAGTTCAACTCTCGGGGGGTGATCAACAAGCCTTCAGTGTCTTTAAAGGAGGAGCATGGTCATTTTGAACATGAAGGTACTGTCAGTGAGGTTGGTGATCGATCCTACTGCAGATCACAATGCAGTAACATAATTAGAATTCTTGTTGTTAGAGGGTTAGGTTACCGCAAGGATCCTCAACTAGGGCAGTGGAAGGGGATGAAGAGGAAATGCCTCCCTATCTGCTGTGTCCAATTTGATGTATTTATTTATTTATTTGGCTTGGGGGGGGGGGTGTTAGGGTTGGCAATGGAGAGTGGTATTTGATGGGAAGGGGTTGTCTAGGCTAATTGGTTGAAGATGCCTCTGTTGGTTGCTTGCTGTGGGAGTGGAGGGGGTCTGTACTGGAGCTTTTAGGAATTTGGGCTTTCTTCTTTCTGTTTTTCTTCCTGGAGTTTTTTCTCATTGTGTTATCTCTTTGCAGCTCTTCTTGAGCCTCTTTGAAGTGCTGCTTCTCTTTTTCTTTCTTTCCAATAAAATGAAATATAAATTCATGGTATCACTGCTCATTTGCTGACTGTTCCATCCATGTTTGAAATATTTCAACCCACTGAAATACATGCTTACATACCTTTACATTTTTAAAGTAAAATTGCTATCCTCGTTTTGGTGAACATGTTTGTTAGACCATTCAAATGTTTGGCTGGATCAGCTAGCATGTTCCTCAGATATGGTGCAGACTTGTTGATGTTATTTTTGTGCAGCCCGTAAAATTGTACCCGTTTCTGAGTAGTAGTATCTACATCTGTATGTGCCATGCTTTCTATATTAAGATTTTGTTTGTATAAAATAACATTGCAGGAAAGGCAAAAGGGTGTCTTCGGTAATTCATATGTGGCTCTTATTTGGAAGGTCTTTTTGTTAACCATGACTGTCCTCTTACTAGTGCTATTTTGTTTGCTTGTAAATGTAAGAAGAACTTTGAAACTCAAAGTATGAATGCAATTGAAACACAGAGTATAGGGATATAGAAATCATTTTTGCTGGAAATGCAATGGAAGGAGAGGATGTGGTTGGTTTCTAGCGGCCTCGTGTCCGTTACTGACAACCTTGGGCACTTCGTACCTCCCTGCTTTTTTATGTTGTTGGGTTGGTATGAGTAAATTAAATTTTTGCTAATTGGGATGGTAAAATGTAGGAAATAGAAGATTGAAGAAAGGTTTGACTAACAGTGGCTGTAAACAACCCATCTGTTGGCTCTGTTTATCTTTGTGAATGTTGTTCAGAACAATGGAAGAGGGCCTTTAGAACATTGAAGTTGAAATTGAAATCCGATGGTGTGCACCTCAGTTCTATCAACAATTATTGATTGCAATGGTTAGATTTGATGTTTTGCTGCTGACAGGTGTACATGTGGAGACCATTTATTGGTTAAAGTTGGTGAAAGAATAGCATGTACTTGATGGTTTTGTTTACAGGGCCTTGGTTTGTAAAATGGGTGATCTCATATGACTAATTATAGAGTTGCAAATGTCCTATGCTGAGGAGTTCTGCTCTACCTGAAATACATGGTTCTTTCATTAGTATCTGAAATTTCTTTGACAAGCCTAGCCCAAATTTTAGCACTATGAAACTCTAACGAAAGTTCGGCTTAAAATCCCTGAAGTACAGTAGTGCTAAGCTGCTAACCGCTGCTTGCCCACCAAAAATAGTGTCAATGAGCTGAGTCGAACTTGGCTTGACCTTATGAATCATGGAGCTAGTCTTGGCTTGTCAAGAACTTACTGGGCTATTGGCTCAACTTGCTCGGTTAATTTTATCAGATGATATGAACCTGACTTTAAACCCAAAAAGAAGGGAGCAAGTGTTCTACTCCCCCGTGTTCCCAGACACAAAAGGTTGTTTGAGAAGTGCTGCCAGCAGTTTGTGTAAGAGAGGCAGCATTGGACCTGATAAGGCTGGTGATGAGGTGAACAAGAAGCTTACTGGAAAGGCTTTCAACTTTTGGAGTGATTCTCTGCGGGAGGTCTCACCTTAACTCGTGAGAAGAAGGCTATTCATGTGCAGATTAGAGCCTCTACCAAAGTAGAGTGACTGGGAATATGGAGTCTAGAACTTCATATGAGATCAAGGCTTCTAAACTGTTCTCTCCTTTATCCATTAACTTTCCCATGTTTAGCTTTTAAAGGAAATAAGCACCCTCTCAGCTCCCCCCCACCCAAAAAAAAACTTGATCGCTACATTGATGCTTCAATGTCTTCATAAAATAAAATAAAAAAGAAAAATAAATGGAGAAAGAACTAGTGCTGCTAAAAAGGAGGGCTTTGATTTGAACACCCTCTTCTAATGAAAAGACAAAAATACCTCTAGCCATAAAGATCATTAGAAAAAGCACCTTTGTTCAGAGAGGGTGTCCCAAATTTCAAAAACATGGGTGCCCAAATCACTGCCTCACAACTTGTGTGAGAGAGAGAGAGAGAGAGAGAGAGAGAGAGAGAGAGAGAGATTGGCCCATAGTTTTAGTTTTAGCAAGTGCATATGTACAAGTACTATGATCATTCATTGTGGTTTTCCCCGGCAATGAGAAAGCGCAACGGCTGGGTTGACAATCAAGTCAGGCTCGGTTTCTCACTCTTCTTTTTTTTTTTTTTGGTGGATGCACAGGACGTGATTGAACATGCAGCCTCATGGCAGTCAAGTGCATCTAGTCCTAAAACACAAAGAATCATTATCGCCTTGCTACCGAAAGAAAGGGGCACTTCACAGACATATCACGAGCCACCACTCTTTAAGACAAAAAGATAGGAATTGGCTTTTGCATTTGATTAACACTAGAAAAAAAATGTGTGACAAGTTCCCACCATCCCTTTCCAACAGAAAAAAAAAAAAAAAAAAAACTCCAGCTTTGAGGTATCAAATATTCTAAAACAATCCTCTTCATGATCCTGGCAAAGCCAAGAAAAAGCAGAGAAATGTGAAACTGTAAGTGATATAAAGATCCAAAGAATATTAGAACAATAAAATTTTAGATTATTTTAGGGTACATTGTAAAATAACAGTATTTATGCATCTAACATGATTTATAGTTATATTACTGACTATTCATTTTTAATTACGTTACCAGTTTCTTATTATTTAAAAATATATAAAAGTAATAATAAACATTGACTAAAACAACAACAGCCTTATCCCTAGTATTTGGGATCTACTACATGAATCTTATTTTGTCATTCGACTCTATTTAGGGTTATGCTTGTCATTAAATTATAAGCTGTTATGTCTTTCCTTACTATTTTAGCCAAAGTCAGTTTTGGCCCCTTTTTTTTTTTTCCTTTTAACACAATCAACTTGCATCATTTCACCCTTTTTCACTGGCACAATCATTGGTCTTTGTTACACATGACCAAATCATCTCTGTCGATTTTTCCTCATTTTATCACATATTAATGCTACACCAAAACACCAAAACTGTCATGAATAGATTCATTTATAATTCTATCATTTCTAGTATTTCAACTCATTCATCTCAACATTCTCATCTTAGGCACACTCATTTTATATACGTATTGTTTATTGGCTGCCCAACATTTTACGTCATAAAGCATGCCTGGTCGTATAGCTATCTTATAAAATGTTTCCTTTAATTTTAATAGTATTCGTTTATCACACAACACTTCAACAAGCACTTCTCCACTTCAACTACCTTGCTCTAACTCTATAAGCAACATCATCTACAATATCTCCCAATTTGAGCATGATTGAACCAAGAAAATGAAAATGATCACTCTTAAGGTATTTCTTGATTATCAATTCTAACTATTCCATCAAATCTACTTTTATTTTTACTTAACTTGCATTCCATATATATTATGTTCTAGTCCAGTTTATCACAAAAGCCATTTAATTCTAAAATATCCCTCTATAGTTCTAGTTTGGCATTTACCACATCTCTAGTCTTATCAATTAACACAACATCATCAACAACACACACCATGGCATGTCCTCCTATAGTCCTATATATGCCTAGTCAACTCATCCATAACTAAGACAAAATTGGAATAACGATTTTTCATGGTTCATGTTTAAATGATTTGAATGGATTTTTATGCTGACTTTCAACCCAATTCAACTATCCTTTATCCGGGCTTGGGAGGATACAATACAAACATTAGCTAAAAATAACATGTAGTTATTTTAAATATGAACTCTTCTTAACTATTCTCTGTTTCATAGGTAATCACGTAAAGTCAGGACTCTTATAAAAAAGAAGAAGAATAACTGTCATTTGAAGGATAGCAGAGCATATCGGAACTCCAAAACCAGCTATGCTTATGTATCTTCGACATTCCTAGGTGCAAGAAATTGAATCAAGACCACAAAGTTAGACTACATTGACATTTTTTTAAGGTAAATTTCGCCTTACTCAAACTTGGTAAGTGCGAGTCATTTGCGAGTGATGACTCCAGTTTCTATTTGGTTCAAGGCCATGGTCTTTTTGAATAGCAGTGCCTCTAAAACGTTGCATTTAAGAGCTAATTTATATAAAGAGCATGTAAATTAAGATTTAATGACTTAAAAGGGAACTTTTTTTTTGTCTATCAAATGGTCATCACTAATCAGCCAATTACCCCTTTCTTTTTGGTCATCCAAAAGAGTACAATAGATTGATTACTTAATTATGTTTATCGGATCATGTAGAGTTTTTGCATAGAAATCTCAAGTAGGAGATGTTGAGCGGTGTGTTGCAGTCTGCATGGGTGCATTACCCATATGCCTTTGCATCTGATAGAACTGGGGCATACATTAGAGTTCCTCCTTGCAATAGTATCTCTTCACATGAAGGCACAAATCTGGTATAACAATGATCATCAATGCAATAACGAATACAAATCTATCAAATACAAATTGAAGAATGAGCTGTGATTAGGGAGAAATTATTTAACAAATATTGGATCCCCTCCCTTAATTTCTGACACCATACATTGCTGCCAAATTAAATCTAATTGAATAAAAGAATTACAAATGCTAGTTAGTTCCCATAGCATGCACATCCAGATCATCATTGCTGCCTTGAAACAAACTCCATCAAGCACGCAGCCCTGGGCCCCAGGGGGGGGGGGGGTAGGTGTTTCAGCGAAATTGTAACATGAGATTGTCTAGGTGATAATCATGGTCTCACTAGAACTGCTTTAGACGCATCCAAATGATTAAAGCGACAAGTTCCAATAAGGAACTCCGGTAGCTCCTCTTGTGTATTAGCCTGCAAGAGATACATCAGAGTTTAGACATAAGTTTATATGAGTAATGTCACAGAGAAATAAATTTATACACTTTCTTAGCCAGACTAACGGGAAGTCTGTATACACAGGTGTGTAATTCACTTCGCTAAATGACTCCCATTCCCTTTTGGGCCACCACCTAAGCTGTCATGCGTAAGATCCTGACCCATGAGAATCCCTTTGCTACATGATTCATGAAGCAAGCTGTACCCTTCACCTTTTTTTACCCTCTTCTTTTTGAGTATAAAGATCCACATTCAAAGTAGGAGAGAATTAATTTATTTACATGTTTCACGTAGAAATTCAGAAGCCTTAACATGTTTTGAAGGTTTCCATGTATGTACAGTTTACAGGGTAAGAGTTAGGATAACTTCAAGGAGAGTTCACAGAGGACAATTACCAAAATCATCAAACAAGAACCTCTTACACTGAAGGTACAGATGTCTCACCTGTATCAGAAATGCCATTTCTATGACCAGATGGTTCAGGTACCCGAGAACAAGACTAACCACACCTCTTGCAACTGTTGATGACCCGATATCAATCCCAAGCTGACAATTTTATTCCATGTTCGAAATTAGTATATCAACACAAGACAATCCCAAACATGTTATGCTTCTAATACACACTACGGATGCATGCTGGAGTGTCCACCTTTGTGCATGAGCATGTGCACAAAAGACACAATCATTACAGAATTGTGTTAGCATGAACAATTGCAACATGGTTTCTTTGAAATTTTCCAATCAATAAGCTCCACTTATATCATCAAAATCCGAAAAGTAGCATGGCACACATCAAGGAACGAAATTTTGTGTTTGATTTTGAATTTTATTTCACCATATGGAATTATGGAGATTTTGGGGAAATTTCCCTATAATGCTTCGAAATAATGAAATTTCCATAGAAATTACAGAAATTTCATTACTAATCATAGTGAATTTAATAGAACTTCAAGGAATGTTAGGATAAGCATGATAACATGCTCAAGACTCAAAAAACCTGTATAAAGCATCTATGTACAAGTGAATCATATAGATAAACAAACAGCCACCAAACATGTCAAATTGCATGACTTTTCCTTATACTTCAGGGGTAAGGCTGCGTACATTTGACCCTCCCCAGACGCCGCAATGGCGGGAGCCCCGTGCACTGGGACTGCCCTTTCATCCTAAATTATTCTTTTTGCAAAAAAAATTTATATAACAAATTAATACAATAGTTTATCTAAAACACATCTCTAATTTATATATATATATATATATATATACAAAAAATATCAATTATATATATACATTCTGTTTTATTATTTTTGAAAAAAATATAATTATTATATAAAAAATAAACTTCAATAATCATCACAAAAGATTTAAGTGGAGTTGTTTTTGTTTTAAAATCAACAAAATAAAAAGTTATAGCAAAAGAATGTAGTTGGGGTGGGATTTAGCTTGGACAGAAGAACTTCCGTTGAGAGTATAAATATCAATGAAATTTACCATAATTTGGCTAATATCAGTGAGATATCGATGAAATATTGGAACTGTATTCCCCTAGATTTATGTTTTGTCACCCTTAAAAGGGGAAATTTTTTCCGACCATGGTACACATAACCAACAGCTGTAGGAACATTTCTAGCACTCCCACATCCATGGCATAGTATTACAAAGATTTCTTGTGATTTTACCTCCAAGTAGTTCCTCCCATGAAAATAATTTATTTCAAGTGCTTGACCCACTAGGCATGCTTTCTTTCCAACACTTTGCTTTACTATCCATGATCCCTGAAAGAACACACCACACAAAAACACATGATTCATGCATATTCTAGTCATTTTAGTTTCTTTCTTTTTTTTTATGGTGGGAGGAGGGCGGGGGGGGGGGGTTAAAACTGCAGTAGTAACCCACCCTTTTTTGTTCCTTTTTTCCCCGTTACTTGTGCCTCCAGTATTATTGCGATTTCTTTTATTTAAGAATCGAGTCCATCTTACCTGAAAAAAAATTGCATTATTTTAAGCAAAGTGGACTTTCCTGCAGTCCTTGATACCAGGAAGTGGCAGGGAGATGTCATCTTCCCTTGGTATGCCCGATGGAAGAAGCAGAGAGGTGACAAATGAATTGCAGGGACTAAGACAGTGGAGGGGACCAACCTTAGTGATTGTTCTCTTCTGTTTAATACTGTTTTGCAATAAGTTGATGATTATTTTCTGAATAGTTCTACTTTTCAACATGACAGGCTAGAGATTTTTTCTTCTTGATTCTCATTCCTTGCAAGAGAACTGTTCGAAGTTTTTTAATATTAAGCTGTTTGAAAATTACAAATTGACATACAGAAAGACACTGACATACATGAGTTCATTGATTGAAGCCAAAATCCAGTTTGCATTCTGTGAATAGTAGTAAAGATAGTAAGTGAAAGATAGAGGGGGTCTTTATCTTTCTTTCTTTTTTCAAAGCTTTCTTGTTCTACTTTCAATTTCACATGATTGGATGTGGATTATTCAGCCCCTTTACTTTTGTAGTTTATTGTTTGATTGCACATCAGTCATCAGTATTCAGTTTTACTTTTGTATTTTATTTGCAAATACTTGTAATAATGCCATATACTCATTTAATTTGAAAGATTCATCTTTTTGAGAGATCCTTTTCTTTATAATGATATGTCGTACACACAATAATGTGTATACTCCCCATGTTTGCATCTGTGATTTATTTATTTATTTTGTTCAGTTTGGTTTTTTATTTTTCCATTCCAACTTCTGATAATCTGCTTGGTTAAATTTTGTAGGGTAATAGCCTTATGAGGATTCTTAATGTAGCAGCATTTGCTGTATCAGGATATGCTTCAACTGAGGGAAGAAATTGCAAGCCCTTTAATCCACTTTTGGGTGAGACATATGAAGCTGACTATCCAGATAAAGGCCTACGTTTTTTCTCAGAGAAGGTTCCATTTTCACGTCTAGAAATGTCTTGAATTGATACTCTTCCTGACGTTTTGTAGCTTTCACCATGTTAATGATTCTTGTTTACTATTAATTTGCAAGGAACCTGCTCTATGAATTGATACCTAAGTTTTGAGTTAACAGTATTTGACTCTACATCTTCAACTGTGGCTTTAGTGGGCTCTATGTTTATTATTATTTTAGCACTTATGGTAGTTGGGATAATACTGTTTGTTGTTGTTGTTGTTTGGCACTTATGGTGGTTATTGACTTATTGTGCATGGGCTAGTTTGTCATATCAGAAAAGAATAGTTACGCCTGAACCAATGCACTATTAAAAAATATTTAGCGTGCATTGCTTGAAACTTTTTGTTCAGAAATTGAGCCACATGATTAACTTTAAAATATGAAAAAAAGTGAAAGAGTCCAAATGTAAAACCATCCTCATAACTATGATGAAAATGATTGATTTGAAGATTAAATATGAGAACTGGTGCTGTTGGTCTTGTTCATTTGCATAATAAATCTTAGTTGAAATTTAAAAACCTAGGGATAAAAAATATACCTGCTACTCCTGTTGAACACTGTTTTGTTCTTCCCTTGCTTGACGGACACACACATACCGGAGAATTGTTTTTGCTCATAGTGAAATAGTGCTTGGGGATGACAATTGTTGAATTTAAACATCCATTAAAATCCTTTCGCACTAAACATGAAGATTTTGGCCGTGTTAGGACTTAGCTTGGTTGGAAACGGGCTTTCAGGCCTGATCCACTTCGGACTTCTTTTGGGCTGAACATTTGGGCACTTTGGTTGATCTCTGGCTAAATTGATTGGGATGGGCCCTGGCTGAGACTGGCAATCCTATTGGCCCTTTATAATGAGTTAAAGTTGTCCTAACCCATGCATTTCTATGTATACGCTTATATAGAGCAAAGGTAACATTCATATCATGGTTGTAGAATGTTACTGTTGAGATTCAGAAATCAGAAGTGTCCCGCTAGAATCCTTGGAGTGCAAGAATCTGATGTGTGTTTCATTCTTTTAGAAGATTCCATGCAACATATGTTGGCGATTCTCGCTGGGTGTATGGATGTCCTTTTCTAATGTATTTCGTGCTTAGAACTTTCTCAAAGTTGTTTATATTCATGGCTCTAGACTTGGTAAGAGGCCTGTTGCAATCATATTGTTGACTATTGTTCCAGCCTGGGATTACTTGAGAAATACTTTAATGTCTTGTCAAAGTTAAATATATGTTGAATTGCTTAAAGAGAAAATTCTGTCATGACCAATTTTTGAATATAACGAAATATTATTACATATTATATACACAACTAATTTATAAAGTTTTAATTTTAATAAAGGTATCAATGCTAAGGCAACTCCATCCATTTTTAAAATGTTTTTCATTGATCCTTCCTGAATGTCTTTTTTTTTTTTTTTTTTTTTTTTTTGGGTTTCTGGGGCAAGGGTTTGGTTGGAAGTCAGCAGGCTGTTTGGTTAAGTTTCTTGGGTGAACACAAAAATTATATGGGTGAAAGATATTGATTTATAGAACTTTTTGGTTATTTTTCTCAATTTGGTCTGGGCTTACAACAGCAGGTGTTTTTTTTTGGAAAAAGAGATGTAAGAAAACATAGGTTGGTTAAAAAATTTGGCCTGTGCAATTTTGGATTTTTTTTTTGTTTTTGTATTTTTAAAGGCTGGGGCGAGCTATTCCGTTTCATAATTGAGAACATTAAACAAAAATTGAGTTTTTGGCTGATGGATGGAGTTTTGAAGATGTTATGACAAAAATACCATACAATGTTTACCGCCATCCCCCCCCCCCTTTTTTTCCCCCATTTTCTGAGTTTCTTTAAGAAACTTGAAGGGGAAATGATTTAATAGTCTATTTGATAATATTTGGTGTTTTTTGGTGGACCGAAGAGGTGTCTAATATGATTGGAATTGTTGGATTGATTGTGTGACCGTGGTACCAGTGTACCCAAGTGAGGGTTTGAAGTGTGTTACCTGTCCTATGATATCAGTAATTCTTTTATTCCAGCCAATAATATGTTGGAAAACCCATAGTAGAAAGTCATCTGTTGTCTTAGAGAGTTCCGATGGTCTTTCACTTATGGATGTTTATGGTTATACCCTGGACTGTATGTTACTACAGTAAAACTGAATGGGAACAATTATCTGGAGTGGTCCCAATCACAAAGGAGGTCAAGGAAAGTTGAATTACATTAATGGAAGGATTAGTAAGTGTGATCTATTAGATACATTGGCATAGTTAAGTGGTTGGCATATAATAAGTGGGAAGTAGAGAATCTAATCATGATGTCCTGATTACTCCATTCGATGCAACCTCACATCAGCAAAGGATTAGGGGTATAATAAGAGAGTAGGGACATACACTACTCTCCAATTCCCAATTTCTCTTCTTTCTTCTTCACATAACCCTGATATATAGAATATTTATGGATTTTATTCAATTTATATTGTTTTGAACCTTAGTCTACGGTATCAATTAACAGAATTACTAACTGAGCTAGTGGGCATCTTCGTTTCTGTGCAGCATTTGTTCTATATGTTGCAGTTTTAGCATTGTGTTGAAATGTTGGGGGG